>JAULCF010473318.1:0-11364 GCA_032361265.1 Devaleraea mollis | reverse complement strand
ACCCTGCTTCGGTCCGGGGCCCCCGACGAAGAGATCGCCGCCGAGATCGAACGTGGTGTTGGCGCCAAATGGGCCGGCCATCAAATCGGCAAGGTGAACTTCATCCGACCACATCGGTCGATGAGCCAGATCGGCGGCTGACCGTGGCCCAAGAACCGGTCGATCACGGGTTCACCCATCTCGACGAACACGGCGCCGCCCGCATGGTCGACGTCACCCCGAAAGAGTGGACCAAGCGAGTCGGTGTAGCCCGGGCCCGAGTGTCGATGTCAGCCGACACCGCCACGGCTATCCAGCAAGGCGTCGTAGGCAAAGGCGACGTGCTGGCCGTAGCCCGCATCGCCGGTATCCAAGGCGCCAAACGCACCAGCGACCTGATCCCGCTGTGTCACCCCATCATGATCGGCTCCGCCGAAGTCAACTTCGACATCGGCGAATCGTGGATCGACATCGAAGCCACCGTCGAAACCGTCGGACCGACCGGCGTCGAAATGGAAGCACTCACCGCGTGCTCCGTCGCCGCCCTCACGATCTACGACATGTGCAAGGCCCGCGACCGCGGCATGACCGTCGAGTCCCTCGGCCTGTGGCAGAAATCTGGCGGCCGCTCCGGCGACTGGCAGCGGTAGGCGCGTTTCTGTTCTGAACACGTGGTGTAGTCGGAGAAACACGCAGAATGGCTTTGAGACAGATGTCTAGGGTTTTTTGCCTACGAGTTGTGTCCGGCCTTATGAGCTAGTAGACAATCGTGTCGTAATCATTTCGCAATATTCGCCAGACACCGTTCTGCCCACGCGCCTACCACCTCAAGTACAGAATTCCAAAGGGATCCTTTGGTTATCCACCACTTGGGATGCGCGAGCTGAAACACTGTCGTTACTGGAAGCCGTAGCAAAGTCTTGACTTACGTGGTACTTGTAATACTTATAGCCCTCTGGGCAATGGTGCTCCTGCCGCCCTACCTGAAAGATCGGCGTGCGTCTGGACGCACGTTCCGTTCAACTCAGACCGGTGGCATGGCAGCTGGCGGCGTGAACTCTGCCCAACGCTTTTTGCCGTTGCAGAACGCATCTAACCGTTACTCCACCTCTGCGGTGAGTTCTCCAACCGGAATGCGCACCTCCGGCGTGAACCCATTGGGTACTCAGGCTGCGGTTGCAGCTCGCCCGAACACGTTCGGTCCCAACGACTTGGGTCCAGCACATCTCGGCCCAGCCCCCACCATGTCTGGCAATACCATGTCTGGCAATGTTGTTCAGCTCCGTCCACTCGACGGTGACTTCGGCGGCGCCGCCCAACAAGATACTCGGGCTCCACTGGCTACGTCTGCTGCGGCCTACCTCGAAGACACCCCACTCGCCGATGAATCCATCTTGCATCAGGCCTGGGACACATCCGATACTGCTGGCATCGGCATGCCGAGCTCTACATCGGCTGCTCGTGAACGCCGCCGCCAGGTCCTGCTGGGCCTCACCGGTGTTGCTGTGGTGACCTTGCTGCTGGCCTTGTTTGCTGGCGGTCGCTGGATCGCAGCCCACGTGCTCGTCGACGTTGTGATGGTCGGCTATGTAATCCTTCTCGTGCGTCACCGCCAACTGATGGCTGACCGCATCCGCAAGGTTGAGCCAATCCGCCCGCCAGTCACCGACCACGTTGCGGCGCCGGTCCAGCTGGCACCTTCCTACCTCCTGCGCGAGAACACCGGTAGCTGACCTGCTCGCTCGCCTCGGGCGAGCAGCAACTCACACGGCGCGGCCTACGGGCTGCCTCAGCGTTGACCCACGTTCGCAGTACGGTTGCGACGTGCATGCATTTCGACGGGTTCTTGGCCTGTTGCTCATACTGGCTCTCGTGGCGGTCGCCTGTCGATCAGAAGCCACAGTCGACCTGGCCGAGGCGGAGCCGGCCCCACCGTCGGCCGCTGCCGACGAAACCGACCGCGGTGACAGCGGCCCGACGTCGCCACTGCCTTCGGCCGAGCCCACAGCGCTGGCTGAGACGCCGCCAGACGGCGCAGATGACCCGCTAACCGCAGACGATGGCGAAGACCCGGCTGCCTTCCTTGCCGAGCCTCCACCGGCGTTTGTGGCCCCTGAGGGCTGGAATCAGCCGTTTGAGCTGGATCCTGACGTTACCGAGGGTGTCTTGCCCAACGGCATGTCGTATCTCATTCGCTCCAATGGACGCCCGGGGAGCCAAGCCCAGCTCCGCATGGTCGTGCGCGCTGGCTCTATCAACGAAGACGACGGCACCGAAGGGGTGGCGCACTTCCTTGAACACATGATGTTCAACGGCACCGAGCGATTCCCAGGCAACGAAATCGTGCAGGTCATGGAAGGCTTCGGCTCTGGATTCGGTCCCGACGTGAACGCCTACACCGGCTACGAAGAGACGGTGTATGAGTTGCAGCTGCCGACTCGCTCGACCGACACCCTGCAGCTTGGTCTCGACGTGTTGTTCCAGTGGGCGACTGCAGCCACCATCGAGCCGGATGCAGTTGTCGACGAACGAGGAGTGGTCCGCGAGGAGTACCGGCGAGCCGTCGAACCGTTGTCAGGTCGAATCGGGGCCCAGGTGCGCGAGGTCCTGCTCGCGGGTTCTGACTATGTGGGCCGCAGCCCGATTGGGCAGGCCGAGGTCATCGAGACCATGACCGAGGTTGAACTGCGGTCGTTCTACGAACGCTGGTACCGGCCCGAGCAGATCACGATCGTGGCAGTCGGCGACTTCAACGTCAGCGACATGGAACAACGCATCACGGCCACGTTTGTGCAGCCATCGCCCGACGACGGCTTCGTGCCCGAGCCCGTAAACACCGCGCCGGGTTCGCTTCCGGAACCAGTCTTCGATGTCCTGACCGACAGCGAAATTCAACGAACCGAAGTCGAAGTGCTGTGGCGCTTGGCCGATTCACCGGTGACCTCGCCCAGCACGCTGCGAGCCGACCTCGTGGCATCGATGGCACTGAGCATGGTGAACACCCGACTGTTCGAACGAGTGCAAGGCGGCGAGAGTGCGCTGTTGAGCGCCAATGCTGGCGCTGGTGATTATCTAGGCTCGGCACAGATAGTGAGCCTGTCTGCAGACACTGCGCCAACCGATGTTGGCGCGGGGCTCGAAGAGCTCCTGATCGAGATCGAACGCGCCCGCCAGTTTGGCTTCTCGCCCGACGAGCTCGAACGTGAGATTGCGTCCGCTCGCTCCCAGGTGGCGCAGCAATTCGCAGAGAGCGGTACCCGACAGGATTCCGAAGTGGCCCAAGGGCTGGTGGCCTACGCGCTCGGTCGAGCGGTTCCGGCCGACGCTGCGGACCGTCAGACGATCGCGAATCAGGTGCTTGATTCGATCAGCGTCGACGATGCACAGCGATTCCTGTTCGAGGTTCTAGCCACCGACCCCTACGTGTTGGTCACCAGCGCCGAAGCCGACGAGGCAGTTCTTCCAGAGCCAGAAGCGCTCGCCGATCTGTACGACGGCATCGTGGGCACCCAGGTCGCTGCGGCGGAGCGAACGACCAGTTCGATCACCCAGCTGATGGAGCGACCCGAGCCCGCGGCCGTGGTAGACCAGCAACGTATTGACGCACTTGAAGCCACGATCGTGACCTACGAAAACGGCGCTCGGCTCGTGTTCCGCCAGACCCAGATCACCGAGAACATTGTGCGCCTGCGAGCCGAGAGCCCCGGCGGCTTCTTCGCTGTCGACGGGCCCGAGGTTCCGCTGCTTGACCGATCAGCGCGCTTGGTGTCAGGAAGCGGCTATGAGAGCGTCGACATCGTGACCCTCGACCGACTGCTTGCGGGTTCGATTGCATCGCTGGGCACCTCGATCGGTCGTTCCAGCGAATCAATCTCCGGTGAGTCATCGACCGATGATCTTGAGACGATGTTGCAGCTGCTGCACTTGCAGATGACAGAACCAACGATCAGTGACCTGCAGACCCGCCAGTTTGATGAGCAATGGCGTCCGTTGGCCGAGAACCCAGCGGTGAATCCGCCGGTCGCAGCGGACCTAGAACTGTGGCGACTTCGTTATGGCGACAGCCCGTGGTTCCGTCTGATCCCAACGGTGGCTGATCTCGATGGTCTTGACTCTGAGCTTCTTCTGTCGTCGTATCGGGACCGATTCGCCGATGCCGGTGACTTCGTGTTTGCTGTGGTGGGTGACTTCGACGACGCCGAGCTCATCGACCTGGGCGCCCGGTATCTGGGCACGCTGCCCGACTCGGGCCGGCGAGAGGCACCCCTCGATCGAGATCCCGGTGTGCCCGAAGAGAACCTGGTTGCCGTTGTCGCCGCGGGCGTAGGTGACCAGGGTCGGGTCCGGATCAACTGGGAATCTCCCTACCCGTTCACCCTTGACGCAGTGGTGGCTGCCGAGGCCTTGGAACTGGTCGTGAACGCCCGACTCCGCGATCTCATCCGCGAAGAGCTCGGTGCGAGTTATGCGCCGAATGCGGCTATCAGCGTGCTGAGCGAACCGAAGTCGTGGGTCGACACGATCATCGAAGTTGAGTCTGACCCTGAGCGCATCGCCGAGGTCTCCCAAGTCATTCGCGAAGAGCTCGATCGAATCCGCGCCGGTGACCTCGATCAGCTCTACCTCGATCTTGCCGTCGACCAGCTGACCGAGCGGTATCGCTTCTTCAACAACAACCAGTGGCTCAGCTTGCTGCTGTTCCACGTGAGCTACGAAGACCGACCCGCAAACGAGTTCCGCGACCGCACCGCAATTGCCCAAGGTCTAACCCTGGCCAACATGGCCGCAACTGCAGAGATGGTGTTTCCGCCGACCAGGTCGGTCGAGATTCAACTCGTGCCGGCCGGCTAGCGAGCCCAGAACACAGCTAGGCCAGAACAGCGCTAGCCCAGAACAGCGTTAGCCCAGACCAGCGTTAGCCCAGAACTTGGGCAATGGCATGGATGAGGAGGCCGACGAGGCCGCCCACCACGGTGCCGTTGATGCGGATGTATTGCAGGTCGCGACCGACCTGGAGCTCGATGCGCTCGCTGGTGTCTTGAGCATCCCAGCCCGCAACGGTTGACGAGATCAAGTCAGCGATTTCGTTGCGGCTCTCGCCGGCAAGGTGCGCTACTGCGCCGACGAGCCAATCGTTGACCTTGTCGCGCAGGACGGGATCGTTGCGAAGCGATTCGCCCGCACTCAAGGCCGCAGCATGAATACGCATGCGCAGTTCGCTGGTGGGGTCATCGGCCGCCAGCAGCATGGCTTGTTTCATGTTGTCCCACAAGCCCGCGGTCCATTCGCGCACTGCCGGATGAGCGAGTAGTTCGGCCTTCAACTCATGGGCCCGGTCACGCAGCTCCGGTGAGTCGCGGAGTCGTTCGGCCATACCAGCGATCCGGCCGTCGAGGTTACGACGGAACTCGTGATCGGGATTGGCAGTGACTTCGTCGATGAAGGTATTGATCGCCAGATAGATCTTGTCAAAGATGCGGTCATCGACCGGTTCAGGAACCCACCACGGCGATTCGCTCGCAAGCCGGGTTCGCATCATGTTGCGGTTGTCGTGCAACACATTGCGCAGACCCTCGAGGCCAGCATCGAACACGGCGTGGTGATGGCCGCCTTCGACGGCGAACTCGATCGCTCGAGCTGCAACCGGTGTGGGCTCAAAGGCGTCGACTCGGCGAGTCACATACCCCTCGACCGATGACTGGATCTCGTCGTCGCGCAAGACTTCGATCGCGCTACCGAGCACAGTTGAGACCTGATCGCCGACCTTGTGCGCGTTGCCGGGGGCTTCGAGCCAGTTGCCGATACGGCCGGCGAGGTCGGCGGCGCCGAGACGCTCGCGCAACACATCGGGCTGCAAGAAATTCTCTTGGACGAACTCGCCGAGCGATTCGCCGATCTGATCCTTGCGGTTCGGGATGATTGCGGTGTGGGGGATAGGCAGTCGCAGCGGATGCCGGAACAGTGCGGTTACGGCGAACCAGTCTGCGACACCACCGACCATGGCAGCCTCGGCGCCCGCCTCGGCATATCCGGACCAGCCGACGCCATCGGTGGTTATGACGAGCACGATGAAGACGACGGTCGCAAACAGCAGCAACCCGGTGGCTCGGGCCTTGTGTTTGCGGAGTTCCTTGCGACGCTGTTCGTCGTCGTTGCCTGGTGTCTGCATAGGTCCTCAGACGTTGATCATGTGCTGGGCAGCCATGTCGAAGTACTCGAGCATCTGGGTCTGGGTTGGCTCGTCGAGGTCTGCCTGGTGCACCGCTGCGGTCATATGGCGGACCCAGCCGTCTCGTTGTTCGGGCCCAATCGCAAAGTTCACATGTCGCATGCGGAGCCGGGGATGGCCCTTTTCTTCGCTGTAGGTCTGCGGGCCGCCGAAGTATTGACCCAGAAAGAGCGCCAAGGCCCGTTTGCCGGGTTCAAGGTCGGGCGGATACATGGCTCGCAACGGTGCTTCGGTCTCGACGCCGTCGTAAAAACGATCGACGAGCGTGTCGAAGAACGGCTGACCGCCAACATGGTCGAACAAGGTTGTGCTGCTCATGAGTATTGGTTTCTACCGGGTCTGGTGCGCTGTTCGGTCTTTACGACGGATTGCTGCGAATACTCAGGGCCACGAGCCGAGCAGTCGCAAACGCCGTGTCAGGGTCGCTCGCTGACCCTGCGACCACTGCGTACCCGTCGCCGTCGACGTCGAAGAAGATGTCGATGCTGTCGACACCCTGCTGATTGCGGAACGTGAACGAGTGCATCACGAGGCCGTCGACCTCTTCGGTGCGCACTTGTGATGCCGAGCTGATGCCGGCGGCGATGCTGCGGGCGCTCTCGCCGATATCGCCACCTGGCTCACGTTGTTCCTTCGGCGTGGTGTCGATGTTCAGATACATGTCGCCGTCGACAAATCTGCTTCGAAAGCCGTAGCCCTCGTCGATGTCGCTGGCCGCAAGCGCCCATCCTTCGGGAAGTAACGCCGAGAAATGATCGCCACTGAAACTGACAAAGGTGTTTGGCAGCTGCGCTGTCGGGAGATCATCGATGCTGACATCGACCGGCTCTTGGGTCTCGGCGTCGTTGGTGACGTCGCTGTTGGAGCCCGTGTCGGGCGAAGGTAGCGAGTTGTCGATCGGAGGCGCCACCGCGGTGTCGCTGACCTGATTGCGATTCAAGAGCTGCGAGGTTCCCCACCAGCCGAGTGCCGCTACCAGGACCAGTACTGCTGCCGCGCTCAGGATCTTGCCCATTGACGAGTCGCGGGTTGGTGCGTTCCCGACGGCCGGTGCCGGACGGTGGCGGGCCGGTGCGGGCGGGGCAGCAGGGGGTTGCGGCGCCCGGGGATCGGAGGTGCGAGGTTGGGAGACACCGGGGTGGCCGACGCCGGGTTGGGGAGCGGCCGCAGGCAGGATTTCGGGGACACCGGGAGGATTCCGTAGCGAGGGTCCAAGGACCACGTCGTCGGCTGGCAGTTCAACGGTCGAAGGAAGCGGCGGGCTCCAGCTGTCGTTCGCAGTCAGCGCCATGCGCAGGTTCTCTCTGAATTGCTGTGCGCTGGCTGGTCGATCACTCGGGTGCTTGGCCATGGCCTGATCGATTACTCGCATGACAGGACCCGGTACACCAGCGATCGGGGCCGGGGCCTCGGTGCGTATGCGGTTCATGGTGGCCCAGATGTTGTCGCTGTCGGCGAACGCAGCCCGGCCCGCAAGCAGTGCGTACAGCAATGCGCCCAGGCCGTAGACCTCGGAACGCACGCTGGCTTCGTTCTCGGCCAAGACCTCGGGTGCTGCGTAGAGGGGGGTGCTGGCGCCGATGGTCGCTGATGCGATGCCGGCATCGGTGACGCGGGCGATGCCGAAGTCGGTCACCACGACTGATCCGTCGCTGGCCCGGAGCAGATTGGCTGGCTTGATGTCGCGGTGAAGTACGCCTCGTTCGTGGGCAAACTCGAGCGCATCGGCGGCAGTTGCGACATCGCCGGTTGCCTGGTGAAGCGAGAACGCGCCGGTTGCTTCGAGTTCGTCGTTCAGGCTGCCGCCGGGATACAGCGGCATCACCAAATAGGGCTCGTTGGCTGCGGTCATGCCCGAATGATGGATGCGGATGATGTGGGCGTGGCCTTGGAGTCGTTCGGCTGCGTTGATCTCTCGATCGAAGCGGCGGGTTATCTCGGCGCCATGCATGCCTCGCAGGACCTTTACCGCCAGCGGTTCGCCGGTGCCGCTGAGCGCTTCGTATACGAGCGCGCTGCCTCCTGATGCGATGAGTGTGGCATCGCCAACACCCGGTATGCCCAAATCGGTCATGAACCACCATCATGCCATCTCGATGTGTCCCATTCGGTCCGCCTGTGACATGTGCCGACTCAAGAGTCACTGAATCCGGACCTACGATTGGTTCATGATTCGCCGCGCGTTGTTTGTGCTTGTTTGCCTGGTGTTGCTTGGAGCAGCCTGTTCAGGTGACGACGCCGATGTCGCAGCGTCTGGCGATCAAGATCCGATTGCCACAGTGGAATCGACGGAGTCGTCGGAAGCAGCGCCAACCGCTTCACCGACTTCGCTACCTGAAGCAGCGGCAACGCAGGAGCCAGCGCCGACTGCGGAGCCAACGCCGGCTGCAGAGTCGACACCCGCTGCGGTGCCAACTCCGGCAATCGAACCGGTGGTGTTTAACGACGACTTCGGCACATCGATCGCACCGATCTTTGCCGAGAACTGCGCAAGTTGTCACAACGCCGGGGGCCCGGGCGAAGTGCATTGGGGCCTTGACCAAGCATCGGACCTGGTCGACACGCACACCTGGATCACCGGGGTCGTGAGCAGCGGCTATATGCCTCCCTGGCCCGCCAGTGACCTGTCGCTGATCTTCCATGACAATCGCAGTCTGCGCGTCGACGAAATCGAAGCTATCCAGGCCTGGTCATCTGCGGGTGCACCCCTCGACGTTGCAGACACCACCCTCATCGCGTCGCCCACCGGGGTTGTTGCCCTCGATGCCGATGTCGAGATCGGCCCCAACGAACCGTTTCAAGGATCAACCGAGGTCGCCGATGACTATCGCTGCCTGATCTACGAGATTGGCCTAGATGAGCCGCGGTGGCTCCAAGGTTTTGAGTTCGTGCCGGACCAGACCCAAATCGTGCATCACGCCATTGGGTATCTGGCTCCGGCCTCAGCCCGAGGCCAGGCGCAGGTCTTGTCCGATCAAGATGATCTGGGTGGATGGCAGTGTTACGGCGGATCTGGTCTTGCCGGCGATGATTTGTTCCTTGGCTGGGCGCCAGGTCAGCTGCCGACAGAGTTCCCCGCCGGATCAGGCATGTTGGCCGAGCCCGGTGATTTCATCGTGCTTCAGATCCACTATCACTTCGACACCGCCGACGCTCCCGAAGATGCCTCGACCATCTTGCTCGACTGGTCCGACGAGCAAGATCTCGATGAGATCGAGTTCGACGAGTTCATCGGCCCAGCCGAGATCCCCTGTTCGGCCGACGAATCAGGCCCGCTGTGTGACCGAGATGCAGCCCTGGCCAACGCCTATGACAAGTACGGCGTCGAAGGTGTGCTGGCCGATGGCATCAACCGGATATGCGGCGTCGAAGTAGCCGACTTCGCTGACATGACAAACGGCATTGCCTCGTCGAGCTGCACTATTCCAATCCGCCACTTCGGCGAGATCGTGTCGGTCTTTGGACATCAGCACGAAATCGGCAAGTCGATTCGAATGACACTCAACGCGGGTACCCCTCGCGAGCAGATCTTGCTCGACATTCCGGACTGGGATTTCGACTGGCAGTACAACTATTACCCGGTTGAGTCAGTGGTGCTTCGTCCCGGCGACAGCGTGCTGCTGGAATGTGTATGGGATCGCAGCCGACGAGCCCCAGAACTCGAACCGGCCTATGTGCTGTGGGCCGATGGCACGAACGACGAGATGTGCTTCGCCACGGTCGCTACCCGTCGCATTGCCTCGGGACAAGCCGCCAGTGGTAACTCAGAAGGGCAGACCGATACTGAGTCAGCAGACGCTGATCCCGCAGACGGTTTGGCGATTGGTGGCGTGACCTTCGTGCTGCCACCCGATATCGAAGCCTGTCTGCAGAATGCCGGCGTGTCGGTTACCGCAGCGCCAGGTCGTGATGAGATCGACCCGACGGTCGATGCGCTCTTCGAATGTGCGGAACCCGAGGTCATCGGTCAGGCCCTCACCGCTGTGATCGCCGAGAACTTCGACGGACTCGTAAGCGACGAAGGGCTGGCATGTATCGGGCAGGGTCTTGAAACACCTGACTCGGTTCGTTCCCTGTTCACGTTCGCCTTGGTCGACGCAACCACCGACGAACGCCTGCCGGTCGCAGAACTCGTGGGCGACTGCGTGCTGCTCAGCGATGCGTTCGAAGCGTTCGGGCTCCCGTTGCCCGAGTCGGCTCATGACTGCGTGAACGAGGCGGGCCGACCACTGTTGATACAAGCCACACTCGACGGTGATCTACCCGAGGAACAGACGTTGTTCGGCGCGATCAATCCCTGCCTGTCGGGCGGCTAGGGCTTCCGGAGTCAGTGCGCGGTGGCGGCGGCGCTTTCGCCGAGTGACACCATGACCCGGCTGATGGCTTCTTGCTGCTCGGCGTTGATCGAGGGCAACGCCGTATCGATCTCGAAGAGCTGGGCCAGCGTGGCCGAACGATGAGGTTCGTCGATCAGTTCGATCATCTCGGGCGTGACGAGCGCCGGGTGCAGCACACCACAGGCATGTGACAGTTTTAGGATCTCAGCTCGCAGGCCAACCAGATAGTTGGCGAGCTTGGTGGCCTTGTCGGTGGGGTCCAGGCCTCGCACGAGCCATTTGTTGTGTGTCGTGATGCCGGTGGGACAGTGGCCGTCGTGGCATCGCAGCGCCTGGATACAACCCAGCGCCAGCATGGGCTCGCGGGCGAGGCCGATCATGTCGGCGCCCATAGCGAAGGCCAGCAACGATTCTGCGGGGAATCCCAGGCGGCCTGAGCCAACAAAGATGATGTGCTGATGCAGCCCGGCATCGACGAACGGTCGGTGGGCCCGAGCGAATCCCTTGCGGAACGGCAATGCCACATGATCGCTGAACGCCAGTGGCGCGGCCCCGGTCCCGCCTTCGCCGCCATCGATCGTAATGAAGTCCGGTCCCTGGCTTCGAGCCGCCATCTTTAGCGCGAGTTCATCCCAGAAGGACTGTTGGCCAACCGCCGACTTGATACCTACGGGCAATCCGGTGGCATCGGCGATCATCTCGACGAAATCAATGAGACCATCGACATCGTCGAATGCAGAATGGCGGTTGGGGCTGATCACGGTCTGGCCGACTTCAACCCCGCGGGCTTCGGCGATAGCGGGGGTGACTTTCTTGCCA
>JAULCF010472207.1:0-11368 GCA_032361265.1 Devaleraea mollis | reverse complement strand
TTAGTTGGGTTTATAGCAGGGGTGCGATAGGCGCGGCGGTCCTATCGTTGGCTTGAATAGGATATCCCCGACATAAGCTTTTAAAAAAGCTGAGCAGAAGAAAAAGAGGGTTTTTGGTTTATTGGCAAGAGGTGATCTCAATTGAGAGGAGAAAAAAAGGCTTTTAAGAAAAAAAAAAAGTTCAGCTTCAAATTCACAGTCCGGAATTTACGTTACAGGTCGGCCGGCCGGCGACACCGGCGTCTAGACACACTTGCACAGGAAAGGCACAAAGGACCCCACGCGCTGTCAACGATCATTTCGGCGTAACCCTGACAAACGCCGCTGGTTATGGCAAACTGACTTTGGCAAAGCATGAGCTAGCCAGACGATCCTCTGCAGTATCGTAGTTTTATCCCACCGCGAAAGAGGTACTGTCACATACAGCTCAAAGATCGTTTACGCACCTGAGCCTCAAGATGGCAAAACATAAAATTACTAAAACAACTCGGGCACTAATTGTCCAAGTGAGCAACAGTCCTAAATCCCGGGTTGTTCATTCTCTTCTGGATAGAAATCGCAGGCATGTGCCAGAGACTCATAAAAAACGGCGCCGCCGATAAGTCTTAGCCGCCACGGCCGTCACGCCCTTCCTCATCGCGTAGCGCAAAATGATCTTCTTCAGATATTTCTGGGCACAAACCGACCAACTGCCATTCGCCTCCATGGCGAGAGGAAAAAAAGTTGCACCCCTTGTTGAGCGAAAGCGCCGCACTTGTCCCTCTTCAGCGCTGTTGAACATGGTAGTCAGACTCGTAGAAGCCTAACTAGCCTGCAGATAATGAATATTAATATGCAAGAAAACGCTAGCTCCATTCTCCCCGACAGCTTCGATGTTCGGGCGCGTTCGTGAGGTGTTTGACCAGTTGAGCGGCTCCGTGCGGATGTACTTTCCGTGTATGTTGCGGATGTCACATACAGCTTAATTTACTTAAGTAATTGTCAGTATGCTTTATTCATGAGGGTCATGGATAGACATCGCGTTGCGATAGAAATAAATGGCGTCTTCTAAATATGCCCATTGCGATCTTTGTCTCAGGTCAGCTACAGGAGAATTGTGCAACAGAAGCAAAGAAGGAAACGACATTAGTGAGAGAGAATCAGCGAAGCTCTGCCAGAGGCTCCCTACAAACTATTAGCGATGAGTGTCCTTAAAGAGCAGATATATCTTATAAGAGACGTCTGCCAATATAAATGATGTCAAACAAACCGATATGCTCCCGTATGCTGCCGATGTGCGTAGGATGCTATGAGTTGCATCTCGATGTTTTTTGAATTTAAATAATCCCTTCGAATTATTTACTTTGCGTACAGTATGAAAGACTTCTGTTCAAAGTCCGGTTCGCAGTGTTCGCGTTTTAACGTAATCAAAAGTTTACCAATTTCTTACAGCTTTTAGTGCGTTTTCCCGCCGAAATTAACGATCATTCATCATCTCTTGTCCGCAGAAACTGACACTGGTTTGTTGAAAAGATGCTGCAACTTCGTCGCATTTCTCGAACCGCGCCGAGAGAGCTTGCAGCTGGCTGCTACTGGACAGACTAGAAATCGGCGAGAAACTGGGAGAAACTGCGCACCCAATACCTCGTCATGGTAGTCGCCGGCTCTCGTGTCCGCCTATCCGGTCTCAAGACTCGGCCAGAACTCAACGGCCGTGAGGGCCGCGTCGCCGGTATCGCCACAGACAGCGGTCGTGCTCTGGTCGAGCTCGAGGCGTACACCGGTGCCATTCTGCGCGTCAAGCCTTCCTGCGCACCCGAAGCTCCGGCGCCCTCTTCCCGCGCACCTGTGTCGCGCGGCGTCTTGGGTCCCGTCGACGCCGAGACGTTCAATATGATTATCGATAACGCCCGGTTCTGCACGAACGTTATCAGCGGCTTCAAGATTGTTCCCGAGGCGCACGAGCCGGCGGACATCCACCGCCTCCGCCTATCGGGTGGCCTGGAGAAGTTGCAGTGGCTCAGTTCGCGCATGTACGGCGCGTGGACGAAGGGCCATGGCCAGTATCCGCGCGGCGTGATGAGTATGCTGTACGAGACGTGTGATGCGACGGTTGCCAGTTTTCGGGGCGGGAAGAAGGCTGGGAAGAAGCAGCCGAAATTTCCGAAGGAGCTCCAGAGTTTTCGGCTGGCTATGACGGCGGAGGCGGATGTTGCGCGATGGGGAGAGCAGGCTGCGCGCCGGACAGGGGCGTTCTGGGTGGTGAAGGATACGCCGGAGGGCGCTGTGCTTGTTGCCGACAACGAAGACTTTTGGGAGATGTATAAGGTGTTGGGGATTGCGAACTCGTTGGTCGCTCCACTCCAGGCCGCTGGCCTCAAGCTGCCCTGCAAATGTGTCGCCACGCTCCTCCCGTTCCGAGGGCGTATACTCTACGATGGCATCATGTACGGCGAGAAGGGCATCGGGTCTAAGCCTGAGGAAGCTAACGCGGAGAAAGCAGCGGAGCTGATTGAAGCCGCTGAGGAAGCAGAGAAAAATGGTGCTATCGTCACCAACCTCAGCGCCAAGGGTCCGCTTTCCGATCACTACCGCGGCGCGACTATTGCGCCGTGGCGTTCTGGTGGCCAGGCGAAGGCCTCTACTGAGCCGACGCCGGTAGAAGCGGGCGCAGCGGTTGTGGCGGCGGCGGCGCGCGTCGCAAAGCTGCCGAAGATTACGGACAAGGCAGGGTTTTGGGTGGCGAGGCGGTGCGGTTACACGCGCGACACGAATCCGAACAACCTCTTCATTCTGATGAGTAGCACGGGCGCTTTGGGCGCGCCAGTGCATACGAAGCGCTTAGAACCAACAGCGCGTGAGCTTGCTGAAGCGTTTGCTAACGCGGCGGAGCGCCATCGCGCGGCGCCGGAGTTTTTCGCCGTGGACTGCTTGGAAGCCATCCCTGAGCTGAAGACTGCATTTGGCAGTCATCACGAGGCGCCTACAACTGGGGGACGAGTGATGGTCGACTACTACCCTCCGCCAAGTGACGAAGAGTTGCGTCAGATTAGTGATCTCCCCCGCTGAACTTGCGCTGTCGTCTTTTACCTTGCGAGGTTGGTTCTTCGTGATTTTGTGCACTGCCACTGGTTCCTCTTGCTGCTACATTTATTCAAGGATTGTGAGGTTGAAATGTAAAGGCAAATACAAATACCTAAGCACATAGAGCTGTAACTGTCTATCTCTGCCCACGCACCCACGCCACTTTCCGGAAAGAAAAACTTTCCGTTGTAGCTATTTTTAAGTGGTAAACCATTAAAATGGTTTGGAGAGCATCTTTAGATCCTTCCACAGCTGCGGCACAACTCTAGTGGAAAAAAGAAACTCACCTATTGGCATCGATTAAATAACTCCACTCTAACTGCAGTCTAGGACACTAGTGTCTCTAGCATATTGCTAACAACCTAGACTGGCGCTTGACGAACTCTACTAGAGTATAGACAGTAGATAGAATAACTCCACTCTAACTGCAGGCGGTCTAGCCTATCGCTAACAAACTAGACTGAAGTTTGACGAGACTCTAGTAGAGTCTCGTCTAACATCAGTCTAGTTTGCTAGCAATAGTTAGAATGCAGTTTGAGTGAAGTTATTCTATATATGCCAATCGGTGAGTGACTCTAGCTAGCTAGCTAGTAGAGTCTCAATTCATCGAAATTTCAAATATTTGATGTTGAGCCCTGGCTTTCCTAAATAAGGTCCCTCCCTTTTGGACGCTCGGCTAATTTTTGTATTTACCCAATCCTCCAGCCTGGAAGTTGTCGACTTGAATCACCTCCGAAAGTATACCTTGGTAAATTTTGTGAAGCTTCCCACCAATAATTTCTATTTACAGAGATTCAGACGTGCACCATCCTGACCTACCCATTGCCCACTTCTCGCCATCAATCTCTCTCCATGAGCGGCGCGGGGAAAGTTGCCCTGGCCCGCGACGCCACAGCAGAATCTCTGTGCGCGGGCGACCAGGAGGCGACGTACGGCATCTTCGCCGCGGTAGCCTATCCCCCGCCGGAGCATCTCCAGCGCGCCTTCAGTGGTTTCGCGATGTCACTCAGCAGCGCCTTTGCGGCCCTCGGCGTGCCGGCGTCTTCGTATCTTCTGTACGCGCCCGCGGCGCTGCACTCCTCCGTCGCCACGGCGTACCACTTTTGCCGCGGCGCACCGGTGAGCGAAGCGGCCATCGAGGGAGCGTGGGATTCGCTGCTAGGGGAGGCGTCGTCGATGGCGGCGTGGCCTGCGGCGGGAGAGGTTGCTGTTGTTGGTGCCCGGATCGTCGACGGCGGCGCTGGGATACTGGTTGTTGACGACCGGAGCGGGTGCGTGGAGGGGATGCGGGCGTGTTTGAGGGCCGCTGCGGGGGAAAGGGAGGCGCACGGAGTGGTTGGGGACGTTGATCTGCGTGTGCCGGAGATTTATCACATGACTGTTTTGAGGTGGAGGACCGGGGAGGAATTCGAGGGCGGGATGGAGAAGGCGTTGTATGATGATGTTTGTAGAAGGTTTGCGGCGTGTTGGGCGGAGATTGGGGAGGTTGTTGTGCGGGTCGATGGGTTAGCAACGATACGCGAGAGGCTGCCATATATGTATGGGGCGGGGAGCGAAGGGGAAAAGCCGGAGGTGGTAAAGTTTACTGAACTATGATGGATGAGATAAAGAATTTCAAAGCTGGGATAGAAGGATTTTGAAGTAGTGCTTCAGTAGGAAGTCGCACTCGTGTGGGGCTGTGTTGAAGCCGAAAGTGGCCGCAACAGTTTCTAGAATACATAGAACTAGGGGCCATTTTCTGCCTTGAAGTCTTTATGGACTCTGAGTTTCTTGGATCCGAATTTGCGTTGGGCGAGAAAGTGTGCTGCTTCGTGTTGGCTGCTTGACGGTGTCGGTGACGAATTCGATTGTCACTGCGACGAAGTTACACTGTGCCTGGATGGCGTTGCACGTGTACATTTTATCAGTCGGCAAATTTGGCCGCGTTTGAGTCGTGCTCGTAGCGGTTTTTATGGCTGGTGACGCTTGAGGTGTAGAAAGCGGTGAAGCAGGAGGAGATGGCGAGCTTTGTCTTGCCGTCGCGCATGGTCAGTTTTACAGCGACATCGTCCGGATGCGGTAAGTAGAAGAGTTCGAAACTTTTGGGCCGGCCGCTGCGGGGTGAGAATGGTGACGGTAATAGGGGAGGTGGAGGTGGCTGCGATGAGGAAGGGCTCTGTGATCGGAAGGCGAGTGGAGGAAGAATGATGGGAGGGCTTGAGCGGGGCGGCGGAGCATAGTGGAATGCAGATCGGCGGATCGGCGGACCGGGTCGGAAATGGTGAGAGAGAAACCATGAGATGGGCTTGGCTACAAAGCTTAGGCGTCTCGAAGGTAATCCGAAGGTGATCCGGGATCTGACAACGTAAATGTACGATGAAACACAGGACAGTGTGATTCCTTACTCATACTGTACGGCAAGATTGAGGAAATAGCTTTTAAATCACAAAACTTTGAGATCAGTACTTTTGGCCACACATGTCTGACAGGTCAGGCACAGTCAGTCACATCATTACTGGACCTCCTCTGTCCACGTCCAGCCTCACTCGTCTGCCGTTCGCCATCCCGACTCGACCATAACATCCTCTTCCTCCCATCGCCCACCATGGAAGCCTTCGCTACCTCCCCCTCTCTCTCCCGCCGGCGCCTGGCGCCCCTCCCCGCTCCCACGGCGCGCCCAACCATTACCCTCTCCGCCGCGCCGCCGCGCAAAGTCTTCTTCGTCCTCGGCAACGCCGGCAGCGGCAAGGGGACGCAGTGCGCCCGCCTCGTCGACGCCCTGCGCCTCGCCCACATCTCCGCAGGAGACCTTCTGCGTGCCGAGGTAGCCTCCGGCTCTGCGCGCGGGCGCGAGATTGGCGCCATCATCGCCGACGGTAAAATCGTCCCCGGACGCGTCACTCTCGACCTCCTCGGCGCCGCGATTGACGAGACGTAAGTGATACTGCGACGAGAGTGTGGTCTTCTTGCTAGCGGCTTCTGACGCCCATTTTTTTAGCGATGCTCCCGGCGTCCTCGTCGATGGCTTCCCGAGGAATTTGGCGCAGGCGCAGGAGTTTACGGACACGGTGTCCGACTTTGAGTTTGCGCTCTACTTTGACTGCCCTGAGGATGAGTTGATGAGGCGTCTGATGGCGCGTGGCCGGACGTCGGGTCGCACCGATGATAATGAGATTTCTATTCGCAAGCGGTTTCGCACATTCGAAGATACGTGCCGACCTGTTATTGATCGGTACAGAGAGCAAGGGCGAGTCGTCGTCGTCGACTCGCTACGCTCTGTCGATGATATATTTTACGAAATTCTACCGTTGTTTGAGAAGGCGCTCAATATTGAGTCCGGAACTGCCTTGGAAGGTGCTGCGTAGCCCCTTGATTATCCTTTCGTTCTTGCAGATTCTTTGCTGCGTTAACGAGTTGCTCTTTGCGGTCTTTGAGATGCAGCCGGTTCACACTGTTGCTGCCCGTAACTGTTAACGGCGGATGGATCTCATGCCCGCATTCTTTTTGCCATTTTGAATTTTCGCTCTTGATAGCATGTAGATTGTCGTGTGATCGTGTTATTCGCGATTTCTGGGGAAGAAGTTGGAGTGGTTCATGATGGCTTGATGTTTTAAGCCTAGTTTTGTCATCGGTCAAAGAACTGGCAGACTGACATCACTCGACTCAGCAGAAATGATTTGTATCTCGTTCACTCTGATAAGTGGGGAAGTAAAGTAACCGACGCCCATTGCAGTCGCGAATTATTGCTAAAAATATTGACGTCGAAGTCGGTTCTTTTTCGGATATGGCGACGAGGACTTTTTCTCGGTCAGTTGAGCACTTCACTCACCATTGCTCCCTTTGCTCAGCAATCAATTCGATAAAGGAAAAGACTTGAGCCCGTGTAATTGAAAGAGCACAAGAGTGCATCTATGATGGCACTCCGAAACCGCCGCCACCGGGCGTACAGATCCGAATTTTATCCCCTGCGTCTAAATCTACAGTAGCTTTGCCGCCCAAGTCTTCGCCGCCCAAGCCTTCGACGCCTTCCGCCTGCCTCCTGAAAAGGGTGTTGACGCCCTTCTTTCCATCCTTTCCGCCACTCGCGCCCCAGGGCGCATGTATCCGACGCTCCGTCAACAGTGAAGCCGTCACTTTTGCGGTAAACTCTAATTCTCGCACAATGCCATCCCCGCCATGCCATTTTCCCGCACCTCCAGAGCCGCGCCTAATTCCGAACTGCCGCACTACAACCGGATACTGTCGTTCCAGCACTTCACAATCAGTGGCTTTAGTGTTCGTCATGTGGCACTGCACACCTGAGGCCCCATGCCAGCAAGGCCCAGCACCAGAGCCGCCACCGATCGTTTCGTAGTAGCCCATATTTTCGTTACCAAAAGTCAAGTTGTTCATGCAACCTTGGGATGCTGCGCAAGAGCCGAACGCACGGAGAATGACATCCGTCACACGCTGCGACGTAAGCACATTTCCACCAGCGACTGCGCACTCCGCCCCCGGATTGACCAGAGTATTAGGCGGAAGCATGACAGTCACTGGATCCAGGCAACCTTGATTCATAGGAATAGGGTCGGCCACTATCAAGCGCAACGTGTAAATAATTGCTGAATAAGCGATTGCGCGTGGTGCATTCGTATTCCCACTCACAGTAGCGCCTGTACCGCCAAAGTCAAAGACTGCAGTTCCAGCTTCACGATCTATTGTGATAGCTAATCGTATTGCGGTACCATCATCCATGAAGTCTTCAGCGGAAATGACATCAACGGGGGCAAGGCCTTTTTTGATAGACACTTGCCGCAGAATGTTGCGCACAGCGTCGGAAGCAGCCGTCTGGATGTGGGCCATGTATGCATGGACAACAGAGAGACTCTCATTTTCGATTAGCTCCTCTAGAAGAGAAATGCCTTTTTTGTTCGCAGCAACTTGCGCCCGAATGTCGGACACCACATCATCGTTGCAACGCCCGCCAGCCTGCTTTAGCAAGTCGACCAATTCATTCTCCTGAAAGATGCCATCTTTGACAATCTTCATAGACTCCACAGCCATCCCTTCATCGGCTAGCGATCGAGAAAACGGTGGCATAGACCCGGGCGTGGTACCACCAATGTCAGCTTGGTGACCGCGAGATGCAACGTAAAAGACGACGGAGCCGTCGTAATACACCGGCGTAATCACCGTCACGTCGGGCAGATGCGTCCCGCCGGCAATAGGATGATTCGTCAACAGGACTTCGTTCTCGACCCACGATGACCCTAAGAGCTTACTCTGGTATGCCACAGCATCCTACGCAAAAATAAAAAGCAAAAGTAGTTAGTTTTCCTCTGAGCCCCGAAGCAATACAACCAAAATGTAGAACAAAACGCACTTGCATAGAGCCGAGATGCACCGGAATGTGCGGAGCGTTGGCAACGAGATCACCAGTCGGTCCAAATAGGGCACATGAGAAGTCTAAGCGCTCCTTTATGTTGGTGCTGATCGCGCAGCGCTGCAGCGTCCGACCCATCTGTTCAGCGATGCTCATGAATCGGCTGGCCATCACTGAGCGGCGAACAAGATCCACCGGCTCATCCGCAGCTGTTCCTACAGCTGCCGCTTCTGGCTTTTGAGCAGACGAGAAACTTCCGACATCTATCACCAAGTCCCCAGTCGACACCACGCGAGCTTCGCAGCCTGGGTCAATTACGATTGTGGCGTCATCGGCGACGATAATAGAAGGACCGACTACGCGCGCTCCCCCCGAAGAAAGACTTTCCCGCCAGTAGACGGGAGTGGACGTGAAACCGCCCATCTCCTCAAAGTAAGTACTCGTTTCCATCATCGGGACTAAAGCAGTACTCGTTTCGGCTTCCTCGGGAGAGGCGGTATCTGACGCGGCGGTCGCTAGCAGATCGGATTCCGTAGTTGCCGATAGGCCGGTTGCTCTGACGCGCACATCGTCAACGACGATGGCACGGTCGGGGATTGTAAAGCCATGCTCGTGGTGGTAAAGGGCGATAAAGGCGGCGGCAAAATTAGGCTTGCTGACGAGCAGATCTTCACTCCGCACTGCATCGCCAGCGGCCTGAGCGGCGCCACCGTGTCGAGCAGCTTCCTCTGCGTCGACCATGAGCGCAACGTCGGTGCCATCGTAGCGCAAATTCAAAAAGTACTCGACATTGATAGTAGCGCCACGCGTGAAGCCCCTCGCCTCCAAACCTTTCGTCGCCTCCTCGCACACCTCGTGCAAAATTCCCAACGCCTGTCCGAAGCACTCGCTGTACTTCTTACCAAGTGGCCGCTGCACTTCGATGACACTGTCCGCCAGCGCGATTCCATACGCCGACAGAATGCCAGAATACTTGTGGATAAAGACGGTGCTAATACCCAGCGACCGAGCGATTGCGCAAGCATGCTGTCCGCCAGCGCCGCCAAAGCACGCGAGAATGTGCTTACGAATATCATGGCCCTTCGCCTCTGTCAGCTCTCGAATTGGGCGGCACATAGCCTCGTTCGCGACGGCAAGGAAGCCAAGAGCGACTTGCTCGCGTGTCATGGCCTTCCCCGTCTGACCGGCATTGATTTTGGCCGTCATCTCAGCGAAAGCGCGCTGCGTCGCATACACGTCAAGAGGCTCATCGGCATTGGGGCCGAAGATAGCCGGGAAGAGCTCTGGAACTACGCGCCCCAGCAGCAAATTGGCGTCCGTCACCGCCAAGAAGCCGCCGCGGCGATAGCACACCGGACCGGGGTTCGCGCCCGCCGACTCAGGCCCGACGTCAAACATGCCCGCGCGAGCGAATAGCCTCGACCCGCCGCCAGCAGCGACAGTGGTGATCGCCAGTTGCGGTGCCTGGATTGTGACGCCAGCAGTGCGTGTCTCAAAGACGTGCTCCAGCCGCCCGTCGTACCGGCTGACATCGCTAGACGTCCCGCCCATATCAATGGCGATCACCGGCCGGGGTTTGTGGACCTCTACCCTCCCTTCATCCCTCGCCTTCTCCTCCCTCGCCCGCGCCTCGCTCCTCGCAAACCCGTACGCTGTCTTACTGAAGCCAACAACGCCGCCCGCCGGCCCGGAAAGGACGGCCAAGTATCCGCAAAAGTCGTCGACAGCACACAGCCCGCCATCAGAACGCATGAACTGGACGCGGACGTCGGCAAGGCCTCCTTTAAACCCCGCGCGAAACGACGCAATATACTCCCGGATCTTCGGCGTCAGATACGCATCAACAACCGCAGTATAACCGCGCGGAACAATCTTGATCATCGGCGTCAGCGCCGACGACAGCGACACATGCTCGAAGCCTTCCTCCCGCGCAATCCGCCCAACAGCCACCTCGTGACAACTCTCGCCGTACGCGTGCATGAGCGCAACAGCGAGCGACTTGATACCCTTCGCCCTCACCGCCCTCAGCGCCTCCCTCATATCGCCCTCATCGAGCGGCTTCTCGACGCGTAGCGCGCCGGCATCAAACACGAGTCGCTCGCGCGCCTCGACGACCTCCTCATACAGGACGTCCCTCTTGCGGACGCGAATGTCGAAGATGTCCTCGCGCGCGCCATTGCCAATCTCCAACAGGCCACCGAGGCCGTCGGTGGCGACGAAGGCTGTGCGCTCGCCGTCGCGCTCGAGCAGCGCATTCGTCGCGACCGTCGTCCCCATGCGGATCTCGTCGATGTGGGAGGCGTCAACAAGGGCGCTTTGGGGCAGACCGGCGGCTGCGAGGACGCGGCGGATACCCTCTGTCGGTGCGTCAGCGTAGGAGGACGGGTCCGAGGAGAGGAGTTTCAAAATGAGGGGAGTCGCCGGCGAGGAGGGGGCGTGGGTGATGAGGGCGAACAGGTCACAAAAAGTGCCGCCGCGGTCAATTGAGAATGTTATGCGCGGGTAGGGCAGCATGGCGAGAAGAAATGAGTTGTGGACGGTTGGAGAGGGCAGGCGGAGGGGCGGGGGGTATACGGTGTACCGGCGCCGCAATCTGTTTGCAGGAGGCAATGCTTGCCTCGCGATAAACAGGTCGATCCTGTGCAAGGAGAGAGAGGTGAAAACGTTGAGAGTAACCGGCGACCGGCAAAAGCGCTTGGCAGCGAAGGGTTGGAGGTCGGTGGTGGCAACGGCTCAACAAGTCAAAGGTTAGAGTAGAGCGGACTGGTCTATAACAACGCTCACGACATCAAGACCTGAAGTTAAGCTCATCAGAGGGCCGTCAGTCACTACTGTACGTATCATAGAGACAGACGTTTGGCCCAAACGATTCAATTTTAAATTGAATCGTTTGTCGGGAAATCCCTACTAGCTTCTACGTACACTAAAAAAGAGCTACGCGATGTATGAAAAAGGTCCAGTCAC
>JAULCF010471096.1:0-11369 GCA_032361265.1 Devaleraea mollis | reverse complement strand
TCCAGAAATCACAGTAGCAGGTAACTACGAATTGACAGTAAGTGCTCCGAATGGTTGCGAAACGATTACGGCATACATGGTTCTTGCGGATGTCGAGTTACCAATTATATCAATATTAGGAGATACCTTGGGCTGTTCCCCTGATACGGTTTTACTCCAAAGTAGCACTAATCTTTTGGTAGAGACTTATACTTGGTCTGGACCAAATAGTTTTATTGGTAATACCTCAGATGTTATAATTACTGAACCTGGAGTTTATTCTTTGGAAGTAATGAGGTCTAATGGATGTTTTTCTAATAGTAGTTTTGAAGTGATTGAAAATACAGAAATGCCATCGGCAATAGCTATTGGAGATACTATTGATTGCACGGATGGAATATTACAATTACAGGGAAGTTCAAACATTATTGATGGTACTTATTATTGGGAAGGGCCAAATGGATTTGAATCTTTTGATCAGAATCCTGTTGTTTCTGAAACTGGTGATTATAATCTGTTTGTTACAGGTACAAATGGATGTACTGGAGAAACGACAACATCAATAATAGATTTATCGGATAATGTAATTGCTGTTGCGATAGCAGAGGATTCAATAGATTGTCAAACTACTTCTTTGATAATTAATGGTAGTAACTCCAGTATGGGAAACACGATCAATTATACTTGGTTAGATTTTAATAATACAATTATAGGAACGACTGAAAATCTCACGGTTAACCTTGGAGGTCTATACACTTTGTTTGTTAGTGACTCGCTTACTAGTTGCGTTGATACTGCTTATATAGAAGTAATAAGTGATACAACTACCCCAACTGTTTCAATTAATACCATCGGAGCTCAAAGTATTACTTGCACTAATAATTCAGTGTTGATCTCGACTGATGGTTCAATACCTGAAAGTAATGTTAACTACGAATGGTTTTTAAATGGCATTGGGTTTTCTGAATTATCAGATATTGAGGTTGACGAAGTAGGGGAGTATGTTGTGCTAATGACAAATGAATTAAACCATTGTACGAATACGGATACTATTCTTATTGTAGAAAATATAGGATTGCCGAACGTAGAAATCCTTACACCTGACTTAATAAATTGTATAGATACTATGGTTTTTGTAGACGCTTCAAATTCTTCTTCGGGAGGAGGATTTAATTTGGAATGGACTAGTCTAAATAATACTGGAATTGTAAATGGTCAAAATGATTTTATTTTGGAGGTAAATGAGGCAGGAGTTTATACTTTGATAATTGAAAATCTTTTAAATGGATGTGTAGATTCTTCTTCTGTAATAGTTGATGCAGATATAGAATATCCAATAGCAATAGCTAATGTCGATGAAGAGTTAGATTGTTTTAATCAAAGTTTATCCATCGATGGAACTGGTTCTTCTTTTGGGGGACTTTTTGAGTATAATTGGAGTGGAGGTAATATTATTTCAGGGAGTCAAACTTTAAATCCTATTGTCAGTCAAATAGGTCTCTATTCACTGACTGTTCTAAATGCTCAAAATGGTTGTGCTTCTGAAACACAAGTAGAAGTCCTTGGAAACGATGATTTTATAGAAGAAGTCAACGTACTTATTACTGATCCTACTTGTTATGGAGATCAAGATGGTCAACTTGTTGTTGAATCTGTTTTAGGTGGAAGCTCACCATATCTCTATACTATTGATAGCATATTTACAACATTTAATACGGTACAAAACTTACCAGCAGGTATCTATGAACTTGTGATTATGGATGCAGCAGGTTGTGAATTTGATACTACGATAATATTAAACCAGCCATTGCCAATAGATTTAGATTTAGGAGCCGATCAATTGATCGCTTTAGGAGATAGTGTACTTTTAGAACCTATTATCAATATTCCTTTTTCTGAATTAGATACATTCTATTGGTTTTCTGAAATACCATGTTTGACTTGTTTGGATCAATATGTAACACCTCTTGAGACTACTCAATATGGACTGACCGTGATCAACCAAAACGGTTGTATTGATCAAGATGAAATAGTTGTAAGAGTTAAAAAAGATCGCTTAGTTTTTATCCCTAATGTATTTACCCCTGATGGCGATGGAATCAATGATGTTTTTACCATATATGGTGGTCAAGATGTTGCGAGTATTAAGACCTTTAATATCTATGATCGATGGGGAGAAACTGTTTTTAGAAACGAAAATATAATGCCTAATAATATCTCTGAAGGATGGGATGGAAGCCTTAAAGGTGAGCCTATGGATCCTGCAGTTTTTGTGTATTTTTTAGAAATCGAATTTATAGACGGAAGAGTGGAAATATATAAAGGAGATATCACTTTGATAAAATAATAACCAGCCAATGGAGTCTTTTCTTTACTCCAAGATTTAAAATTTTCAAACATTAGTCAATTCTATTTAATGCTATCGTGGCAAAGCTTTTGCTTTGCTTAAACGTAGTGTTTTTAGGTTTTTTTACTTGTATTCAAGATTATAAAAGACTTTTGATTCTCATCGCTTTAAGTTATTTGACTACTAGGTTTTTACACTTTAATGTTTAGTTTAATATTATAAAAGCGATAAAGGTGTTTTATTCTTTGAGTAGAATTTTTAATTTTTTTTAAATCTAGAAACCCTACTTCTATAGCCAATATTCAAAAAAATAATAATTTTTTTTGGGAGTTAACAAACAGTTTGAAAATGAATTATAAAACGACACTAATTGGGATTTTTTGTATACTAATCTTTGGGCTAAATTCCCTTTTGGCAAATGATGAACCTTGTTCTGCAACTGGAATTATAGTAAATGCTTCTTGTAACTCAATTACCTTTTCAAACGTGGCTTCTACCAATACCGTAAGTGTTCCAGACCCCGGTTGTGCAGGTTATAGTGGCGGAGATATTTGGTTTCAGTTTACCATGCCAGATTTTGGTTATCATACAGCTGTTGAACTTAGTGCAGGAACCATGAGTGATGGTGGAATGGCCATATACTCAGGACCGGATTGTTCTAATCTAACCTTAATCTCTTGCGATGATAATAGTGGAACAGGAAACATGCCTTTGATTACCGTTGATGATGGTTGTGGATTTGAGTTCGCTGGTGAAACATTTTGGATAAGAGTTTGGGAAAATGGAAATGATAATAATGGAACTTTTGATATTTGTGCTTATACAACTCCTGGTAACTTACCTTCTGGAGTTACAGGATGTGGTTCTAATCTGATTGCAGGAAATGCCTGTTGCGATGCACTGATGTTAGGAGCTGATCTTGATGGTTATTGTGGGAATACTGCAAACTATACCGATAATCCTGATGAAATTGCAAATTTTTGTGCTTTCGTAGATAACAATGCATGGCTAGCATTTGTAGCTAGTGAGACTACCGTTGACATAGGAATTGTTTCTTCAAATTGTGCTAGTCCTACAGGAAATGGAATTCAGGTTGCTATTTTAGAAACCTCGGATTGTACAAATTTTAATATGGTTTCCAATTGTTGGAATCCAGGAATGGAAGCTTCTGGAAATTTAGTAGCTTCTGGACTTACAGTAGGAGAGACTTATTATATTATGGTCGATGGTTGGGCAGGTGATGAATGTGATTATACACTAAGTATCGTAAGTGGAGTAGAGACGGCTTCTGCTACTACTGATGATGATGAAATATGTCAAGGTTCCTCTACTCAACTACATGCTAATGTTGTTGGAGCAGGTCCTTTTTCTTATAACTGGTCACCAGCAGCAAGTCTAGATGATCCAACAAGTCCAAATCCTATCGCTACTCCAACTTCAAGTACTGTTTATTCTGTAACAATTTCAGGAGGAAGTAATACCGTTCAATCTGTTTCGGTTACTGTTTATAATGGAAATCCAGTTCTTTCGGGAGTTGCAGGTCCTAATTCTGTTTGTGAAAATTCAACGGATGTACTTTACATTGCAACCAGTACAGATGCCAGTTCTTACAATTGGACCTTAAGCGGAAGTGCAAGTGTTTCCTCCGGAGATGGAACCGATAGTTTATATGTGAATTTTGGAAGTACAGGAGGGAGTGTTTGTGTAGAAGCTGTAAATGACTGTGGTCTTTCTTCTTCACAATGCGTCGTCGTTTCTGTAACAGGACAGCCTAATATTACCGCTACTGATCCGGATATAGTGTGTGCACCTGATGAATTAGATTTTAATACTGTTGTAATAAATAATACTGGAAGTGCAGGAACATCTGTGACTTATTATGATAACCTTCCGGATGCTTCAGCTGGGACTAATGATTTATTCCCTCCTGTTACTTCAACTACAGGAACCTATTATGTTAGAATGGCATCTGGTCCGGATTGTTACAGTATAGATTCTTTTGAAGTAGTCGTAGAAGATCCGGCATTAGTGATTGTCAATCCAGGAGTAAAATGTTCTCCGCAATCTATTGAATTAAGTAATGTAACGATCAACGAAGTAAACGGTTATCCTGGAGGAACTAAAACCTATTATACGGATTCTCTAGAGGCTGCTGCTAACAATAATTCACTTACTTCTACAGAAGTATTTACTGGAGGTACTTACTGGGTTCGCTATGAAACTCCAGGAGGATGTTTTGTCGTTGGAGCGATTGAGGTATCAATAGATGTTACACCAGATCTTACCGTTACTCAACCTGCTCCTTTATGTCCAGGTGGATCAATTGATTTGGATACTATTACACTTAATAATGCTAATGGATCAATTTTTACAAAATCATTTCATGATAATTTAACTTTCGCAAACCTAGATATTTTACCATTCTCTAATACGGTAGTGTCTATGCCACAAAGTTATTTTTTAAGAGCAGAAACAGCGAATAATTGTTTTCAAATAGTTGAAATAATAATAACAGCAGGAGTTACTCCAGACGCTACAATTAGTGGAGGAGGTACTTTCTGTCAAGGGGAGGATGCAGATATTACTTTTACCTTAAATGGTGGTGGTCCTTTCGATGTAGTTTATTCTGATGGAAGTCAAAATTTTTCTTTAGATGGAATATCTGATAATCACATAGAACAAATAACCGTCTCAGTAGATTCTACCTTTTCGCTAGTTTCTGTTTTAGATGCAAATGGTTGTTCTGGAAATCTATTGGGAAGCAATGTAGATATTGTTGCTAATCCTGCTCCTACAGGAGTTATTAGTGGTGATACAGATTTGTGTACTTCAGGAATGGCTGATCTTAATTTTGTTTTTACAGGTAATGGTCCTTTTGATATAGAATATACTAATGGCACAGATGTCTTTACTTTAACTGGTCTTACTTTTAATCATACAGAATCAGTTTCAGTAAACAGTACGACTACATACACCTTAGTTTCTTTAACAGATGGTGGCTCTTGTCCTGGTACTGTATCAGGCATGGCAGAAGTAAATATTGTCAGTCCATTAACGATTAGTAATATTGCAGAGACGTGTGATGCTTCATTCACAACATATACAGTTAGTTTTGAAATTAATGATGGTGATGATGCTTCTTATAATGTTACTGGAGGTGCAGGAACATTAGTTGGAAATGTATTCACAAGTGATCCGATTGCTAGTGGGACTGCTTATAACTTTACGGTATCAGATAGTAGTCCATGTCCAACAGAGATGGTGAGTGGAACTCAAAATTGTTCTTGTGCAACTGATGCAGGAACTATGGATATGACAATGATAGAAATTTGTGAAGATGAAACAGCTATCGCAACTTTTATCACAGGAAGTAATACCTTAAATCCTGGAGATTTATTCCGTTATGTCATTCATGATAATTCAGGAGCTGTAATGGGAACATCTTTCGGTTTTTCAGATACTCCTGAGTTTGATTTTTTATCAGGAATGGTATTAGGAACAACGTATTATATTTCACCGATTGCAGGTCCAAATGACGGATCAGGTCAGGTTGATTTTTCACATACTTGTTATTCTATTTCACCAGGTACACCTGTGGTTTTCTATGAATTACCAGCAGCGATTATTTCTGGAAGTACTACTATTTGTGAAGGAGATTCGACATCCTTAACATTTAATATTACTGCAGGAACAGGGCCTTTTGATATCATTTTATCTTCAAGTACGGAGCCTAGTATTAGTATTCCTAATGTGGCGGATGGAGATACTTATAATGTCTCACCTGCAACAAATACAACTTATACGATTTTAGGACTAGAAGATAATACAGGTGCTCAATGTAATGGAACAGGGACTGGTAATGTTTCTGTAAATGTATTAGAGACCGTTCAGGTTTCTAATATTGTTGAAAGTTGTGACGCATCATTCACCATGTATACCGTAAGTTTTGAAATTACAGGAGGTATTGTTTCTGGATATTCCGTTTCTGGAGGTTCTGGAACAATTACTGGAAATACGTTTACAAGTGATCTAATAGCAAGTGGAACGGCATATAATTTTACAGTAACGGATGGTAGTGCTTGTCCAGGGCAGACGGTAAATGGAATGTTTGAATGTACATGTACTACAGATGCTGGTACAATGGATTTGACAAATATTGATGCTTGCGAAAATGGTACGGCAATCGCTACTTTTAATACTGGATCAAATACATTAAATATAGGAGATGTATCTCAGTTTGTTTTGCATGATAATTCAGGTACAACATTGGGGACAATATTAGCTTTGTCAGCTACGCCAGAATTTTCTTTTATAACTCCAATGACTTTGGGGACGACATATTACATATCTCCGATAGCAGGACCTAATGATGGTGCTGGTGATGTAGATCAAAATCATATTTGTTTTTCTATCGGCCAAGGAACACCTGTTGTATTTTATGAATTACCAGAAGTAACTATTTCTGGAACAGCTTCAATTTGTTCAGGAGATTCTACCGATTTGATGTTTAATTTTTCTGCAGGAGTTGGTCCATTCGAAGTAACGATTGAAGATCAAAATGCAGATCAAACAGTTATTCCTAATTTAAATGACGGAGATCTATTTTCTGTTTCACCAACGACGACTAGTACTTATACTATTGTTAGTCTTACGGATAGTTCGCCGGCGGCATGTGCAGGTACAGGGACTGGTTCAGCAGTCATTACCATTAATGATTCTCCGCAAGTAAGTAATGTCCAATTTATTTGTAATAATACAAATACTCAATATCAAGTCAGTTTTGAAATAATAGGAGGAGACCCTGCTTCATATAATATAAACGGTGATCCGGGAACCTTCGACAACATGACTAATACATTTTTAAGTGATCTTATTGATAATGGAGTTGCATATAGTTTTCAGATTGATGATGTAAATCTTTGTGGTCCAGTAGAGGTGATCGGAAATCATGTGTGTGATTGTACATCTAATGCGGGAGCTATGGACCTTACACTCATTGAGGTTTGTGAAGATGAAACAGCAACTGCTATGCACGTTGTAACAGATTTAAATTTAGATGGTAATGATAGATTAGGCTTTGTACTTTATGATCAATCTAATCCTTTACCTGGTTCGGTCATGTTGACAAGTTCAACTCCTGACTTTGATTATGATGCTTCATTGACTTATGGCGTAACTTATTTTATTTCAGCTGTTGTCGGAAATGATGATGGTACAGGCTTTCCTGTTTTGGATACATTAAGTGATCCTTGTTTATCAGTTTCAAACGGTCAACCTGTGGTGTTTTTTCAGAATCCAGAGATTTCAATATCTGGAGACAATACTATTTGTCAAGGAGATTCTACTGATTTAGTTTTTAATATTATTGGAAGCGGTACTTTTAACGTGGTTTATAATGATGGAAATGCTGATCTAGCAATATCAGGAATTTCAGATGGACATGTTTTAAGAGTAGGGCCTAATAGTACAACAACTTATACCTTAGTCTCGGTTGAATTAGCATCTTCTCCTTTCTGTGATGGAATGGTAGACATTCTAAATAACGAGGTACTTATTGGTGTTACTGAAATACCAGTGGTTTCTAATTTGACTTCTGATTGTAATCAGTTAGGAACAACTTATACGATTACTTTTGAAATAACAGGAGGTAATCCTACACTATATAATGTAAGTGGCGATCCTGGTGTTTTAACGGGAAGTACATTTGTAAGTGATCCATTACCTGGTGGTAGTACATATAATTTTCAAGTAGATGATGGAAGTGGATGTCCTCCAGTAATCCTGACTGCAACAGAATATTGTAATTGTACGCCAGATATAAAACCAGCTATTTCTTTTGATCAAGCAATTTCTTGTTTTGGCGAAAACGATGGTACGCTTAACGTGACTAATGAAAACGGAGTTGCACCATTTAGCTTTGTATGGAGTAGTGGCGCTACGGGAATTATTGCTGAAAACTTAGCTTCAGGTTGGCAAACGGTAACTATGACAGATGGTAATAATTGTCTTTCTGTAGATTCTATATTTCTTGATGAGCCAAATGCAATAACGGCAGAACTTGATATAACTCCTTTAATTTGTTACGGAGATGATGAGGGAGAAATTAATTTCTTTAATGTTCAAGGAGGAGCAGGAAGTTATACTTATTCACTTGATTATAATACGACTTTTATTCAAAATACTTTTTACGATCTTCCTTCTGGAGCTTACGAAGCAACAGTAATGGATGCTGATGGTTGTACTTGGTCGGATACCGTTACTATTTTAGAACCTGTAGAGTTGGTAATAGATCTTGGAGATGATATTACACTTGAATTAGGAGATAGTATTTATGTGAATCCTAATATTTCGTTACCTGTTGATTCTTTCACTTGGAGACCAGGAACTCTAGTAGAATGTTCAGATTGTTTGGAACAAATGATTCATCCATCAGAAACAAACACGTATAGTCTCTTTGCTATGACTGAAGATGGATGTATGGCCACAGATGAAATTAGTATTACTGTTAAAAAAGATCGGCCAGTTTTTATTCCTAATATTTTTACACCAAATGGTGATGGAGATAATGATATTCTTAGAGTCTATAGTGGTGGTGGAATAACTTTTATACATGAGTTTAGAATTTTTGATCGATGGGGAGCCTTAGTTTATGAAGCTAATGGTGTTGTACCAGGAGGTGAGGATTTTGGCTGGGATGGAAAACTTAAAGGTGAGGATATGACTCAAGGGGTTTATATTTATTTTTTAAGAGTCGATTATCGGGATGGTACCTCTGAAGTAATCACTGGAGATGTGACAATAATAAGATAAGTAGATCTAAATATTTATGTTGAAGAATTTGGAATATTTTTTAAAAAAATAGCTTCAATATAATTTAGTCCAATTATTTTATTATCTTTTTAGAATATTTTTGAAAACGCTATAAGCTAGTAAAAATCTAGCTTATAGCGTTTTTTATTAAAAATTAATGCTAGTACTATCGATTACTAGAGCTTTGTTTTTGATTCATAAAAATTCAAAACTAGAATTTTATAAAAAAAAGGCTTATATTACTGAATAATTTTTAGCTTCCCACCCCTGCTGTTTCATAAAAGCAGCAAATCAACGGACAATTTTTGTGCGTATTTACTTTGTTTAATCCTTATTTTTTAGTTTTTTTCAAAGTAGAATTTTATATTTAGCATCCCCTTTGCTAGATGATTTGAATATTACAATTACGAATTTTAACCAAAACTGCCCTTAGAAATGAGAGGATTATTTACACTCGTTATAGTGTTACTATACACCTTTTCGACTATCACAGCGCAGAACTGTGATCCTAACTCACCACCAAACCAGCCTGCTGCTGGTTGTGCATGTGCTTTTCCTGATTGTAACTTTGGCTTAAATGGCTTTTCAGGTACATTAGGAACATTGAACACTGCTCAAGCTTTTCCTGGTTGTGACAATAATATTTTAAATAATGATGATTGGATTGCTTTCATTGCAGGAAGTACTTCTATAGATCTTACCGTCAATATTTCAAATTGTCAAGGTTCTGGACAGAATAATGCCACAGGAGTTCAGGCTGCATTTTATTCTGGTTGTTCAGACCCCATTACTGGTACAGATGAAGGAACAGCAAACGGTCCTATCGATGTACAATGTGGATGTACAACAGGTAATATTAACCTAAATGATAATAATTTTGTAATTGGACAGACTTATTACATCGTTATTGATGGTTGTGGTGGGGATATCTGTGATTATACTATTGTTGTGAATAGTGGTTCAACTACGGTAAACGACCCAGGTAATTTTACTGCAATAAATGGACCTACTACTGTTTGCCCTGGTGCAACAGCTACCTATACAACAGATAACCTTGACGGAATTTCTATTTATGATTGGACGGTGACTGGAGGAAATGTCGTATCTCAAAGTGGGAACACAATTACAGTTACATGGAATTCAAGCGGTAGTCTCTCTGTAGAAGGAGCTAATGCTTGTTATAGTGCAGGGCCATTAAGTCTTCCAGTTAATGTTGTTCCTTTAACGCCATTAACAGCAGAAGGAGAATATTGTGATAATGAATTTGGATACACTTATCCTGCTAATGGGCAATTATATACTGCAGGTTTTTGGCAGATAGATGAGGTTGTTACTTCTGGCCCAAATGCGGGATGTACTCAAACTACAAACCTTACGGTTACGACAAATCCTACTTATTTTATAGATGTCTCTCGTACTATTTGTGAAGGAGAATCTGTAATTATTGGAGGTGTTCCTTATACTATGCAAGGCACTTATAACATAGATTTAATTACTCAAATTACAGGTTGTGACAGTACTATCTTTTTAGACTTAACAGTTCTTGATCCTGAGGTGGTTATCCTTCAACCTGATGACTTAGGATGTACAGTAAATGATGTACTTATAAATGGAGCCTTATCACAAGGAGCAGATCAATATGTTTGGACTACGACTAATGGTTTTATCTGTTCAGGACAAGGATCTCCAGTAATTACTGCCTGTTCTTTTGGAGAGTATTGTTTAGAAATAACATCATTTGGATTTGATAATGAAACAGGCCAAGCGATCACATGTACGGATCAAGCTTGTGTTACTGTTAATCAAGATAATAATACTCAGGTATTGGATATAAATAGTACCAACCTAAGTTGTGGAGGTCAAGATGATGGAACGGCTACCGTGACAATTACAAATGGTGGTGTTTCACCATTCACATATTCTTGGAACTCTAACCCAATTCAAACTACTCCAACAGCGACTAGTCTTCCTGCGGGTGACTACACTGTCATCGTAACAGGAGACAATGGTTGTACAGAATCTGCAACGGTTACTGTTGGGGAGCCTTTACCTTTATTGTTGGGGATGACTAGCGAAGATGCTGATTGTGCTGGAGCAACAACAGGAACAGCAACAGTAACGACAAGTGGAGGAGCACCGATGTATACTTATGAGTGGAATACGGTACCGGTCCAAACGGGATCAACTGCCTCAGGTCTAGCAGCAGGAAGTTATACGGTAACGGTAACAGATG
>JAULCF010469985.1:0-11377 GCA_032361265.1 Devaleraea mollis | reverse complement strand
TCGTAAAACGGTACCAAATCGACGTCAGCCCCGATTAATTTTATCCGGGATTAGCGTTTTTGTCCCCGCGGTGTACTAGTATGGGGGCATATTTGGGTGGCTCTTCAAAGGGTCGAAGATAAAAATGAGGTTACGGTGATCTGTGTAAATACTCGTCTCGGCGTCGGCGGTGTAGTAGTCTGTCTGTGACATGGAATAGACCATGGCAAAAGCTTCTTTTTCACAGATCGACCAGCTTGACATGGCGCCGGTGAAGACGCCGCTGACGAAGGCTAGCTGTTCGTGCCGTTGATCTGCTTGGGGCTTTGCCGCATCCTAGATTTGCGCCAGAACACCGGCCCAGTTCTCGGGATCCAGATTGCTAAGCGTGACTCTCTCTTTGATGACCTACATGATATCCTCAAAGATTTTGTTGATATATAGGGTCCATATGTCGGACGTTCGGGTACCCCAGCTTCACTTTCTCCAGCGCAACCTGTTTAGAACCATGTTTTTGGTAAGGCTAACATTAGGGCTTGCAACGGACCAACATTCTTGTTGTAATCCCGGATACTCTTTCGCATCCAATTTATCGCGCAGATAATTTCTGGAGTTCCCCTACCGTCTCCGGCCTATGCATGGAAAACAAACCGTCGATTCGGCGGGGATTTTGGGTGATTCCTGCCTCTGTAATAATTCTGCCGCACCACTTTGCCTTTTGTGTTACGAGATTGCACTTCCCCGGGCTGAGGGTGAAAATGCAAGCTTGGCACAGCGCAAGAAGTTTTTCCATTATTTCCATGTGCTCGAAGAAAGTAGTGACGTGTAGCAGCCAATCATCAAGCCAGATAAGGATATTCTTGGAAATATCCTTAAATGCTTCCGTGGCTCCTACTTGCAAATGATTGACAGAATAATTACCGCCTTACAGAGAGCGGAGCGGCTCAGACAGCGTATGAGAGTCTGCTCCGCTGAATTTATGCTTGTGTCGGTCCTCAGGATGTATGCTTACTTGGTACTTGTTAAGGATGTGCCTTATCCATTTGTGCAAAGAAATGCGCCTTCTGCATACCGAGGAGCATTGTCTCCATATTAGGCATAGGTATATCGTCCTTGATCTTTGCATTGCTGATCGGTCTAAGTTCCACCGTCATGTAGAACATGGCCAATGGAGTCTTAGGGGCGTGTAGAGGGGCAGCTACCCTTTCGGATCTGCGAACTGGGCAGAATAGGATTTCACCCTCAAGTCCTGCGCACGTATCAGACAAAAACGCTTGTTTTTCTTGCGGATATCGCCTAGCCCTGCTTTGAATGGTCTTGGCTCTGTCCATAAGAGGAATGTGGATGAGATCGATGTTGCAGGGAGGCCTGCATGTTAGTTTTGAGGAAAAACAGAACGGTATTCCTTTATTAGTTAATTTTCCTGTGCCTCAGCGTAAATAGGGGACCTACGTTTTATAGAAAGCGTCAGCCATATAGCTTTTGATTGCAACACAGGCCCTATCCTTCATAAAGTAAATTAGAGCCTCTTCCTCCTTAGGGTCTACTTACCCTGTGCTTTGGTCAGTTCGTCTAGTTCTCGATTCAACCAAAGGTATGGAGTATAGCGACTCTGTATGAATAGATGAGGCTCTCAGGTCCTTATTGCTTAGAAGTAGGTTATAGTGAGAAACTAAAAAAACGTAAAATATACTTCTTGCTTTTCAAAAAACCTACCGGTAGGCGATACGTAAGCGAAGAAGGAGAGGCGACTGGTACGGGCGGAGTGCCGATGGAGCTCCTCCAGATCTGTCCAGAGGCCTTCGCTGAGCTCCTCTTCGAACTTTCGCTGCAGGAGCGAGGCTGAAATGCGTGATGAAGGATTGGGACTTCTCAATATTCATCCTCATCTTAAAGGAGAAACGCTTGACAGCCGTAACAGATAATCATAGCCCGCAGCGGCTCACAATCATCCTGCGAAATATATTAGAGATTGGGACGGCTGAGAGACTAGTGAGGGAGAGCCCAGATGAGATACAGCAATATGGACTTAATGATAAGTCGATGGCGCTGATGCCGGGGGCGCTAGTTGTATCTTCAGTCGCGCTAAGGTATGTGCTGACGATACTCCTCTACCCCATCAAAGCCTACGACTTGGTCTAGAGGGACAAGGTTATGGCTATCGTCGATGAGGAGCGCAGCGCCGAGACTGCAGGAATGGTGGAAACAATCCTGCAGTAGTCGACAGTGATTAATGCAGGAGACAAAACCAAGCTGACGAAGGCGGTGAACGTGGGGCCGACGCAAGGCGGACCTGCGTCGCCGGCGCTGTAAAATAATACCGCAAATTTCATCGCCCGACGCGTGCTCCGCGCGCTCAGGATTGTGGACGACGGAAACTGCCCAGCGCCTCTAAAGGCACTTGCCGACGACATCGCTCTGCAGCTTCCGAGAGATGTAGCCGCAGCAAATGCGCTGGGCGCTGCGGGCGTCTGGGCAGCCGACCTGCTCACGAGGTTCACTATGGAGCAGGGACAGTCCGTGGATCTGGTAGAGAGTGGAAAACCGCAGAATGTGCAAAGGAAACTGGGCGGTGACGCCCTCCGTGGAACTCACAAAGACCGGTGCCTAGGGGTCGGTTTCATAGCCAGAGATGCGACGCCGGACCCAGTGGAGGGAAGATTGAACGGAGAGTCCGCGAAGCTCACGACGCTCGGTTTCACCAAGGCTCTGGTACGTGGGATGGCTATGACGACGGCGAACGAGATGCATAGGATTTGCTCGAGTCCAAGTGGACGTATGGCGGTTTCTTTACGCCGATGACCACGATGTTAAGAAAGAAGTTTGACGACCTGGACGCCGGATTTACATCCGCGAAGCTCACGGCCGTCGCGCTGCGAAGCAAAATAAACTCGCTCCGCTGGCTAGAACGCTCCTGTGCCTGGATTCGCCGGATCTCGTGCGGAAGACCATGGCGCATCAGTTCGTGGCCCAGCTCATCCGTTCGAGTGACGATGCAAATCTGCCGAACCACGAACTCGAACTCGCGGCATTGGTGCGGCAGGAGCTTAAAGCTGTTCCACTCCTCGAACGCCTCGTTCCAGACCTGGAAAGGCCGTGGAAACTCAAGGACATACGCGATGCTCGCGAGGATTAGTGGGAGAGAGTGTTCGAGGGGAGGAAGTGCAGGCCGCTGCCGGCGGGGAAAGGGAAGGAGAATCTGTCGTGGGGCCAGCGCTTGCTGCCAGCATGAAAGCGGGCACTCTTCGCGAAGTATTTCCCCGCTACCTTCCCCATCATAGAGAAGAAGGTGGAATTTGAGGGAAAGAAGAAGTACGTCGCGGCGAAGAAGTCGCAGATAGAGACCCATGCCATGCGCAGTATGCGCCTGCTCAGTAAAGAGTGGAGTGGAGAGGAGGGTGACCTAGATGAAGTGGGATACTCGCTGGAGGTTTTGAGATGGAGGGGAAGTCGGCGGAGAGGGGATGCTTAGAAAGCGCGGGAAGGTGGTGTGTGGATTGTCAGTATGAGAATTGGACGGATGTTTTTTCCAGGATTCGCCGTACAGGGGCGCTCCAGATGAGTATGTGTTGCGCATGGCGTGCCCAAGAATGGATGACAGCTGAAAACGTCCTTTGGGACCAACACTTTTCTGAGTGACCGTGGATGTCCACGACACACGGTACAATACGAAAACCGGCCCGACGAATTTTATACTCAAATTTTTATTTCGGATATTTTCAGATCTGCCCTAGATCTATTCGTCCGGCCAGCGGGAGCGCTCTGATGCCCCGTCAAGGGCCCTTCGTTCGCCTAGTTATCGGGCGTACGAAGGGCAGTGGTATCGGTCGTATGTTTCCGACAAGAGTCATTTCGTGTAGTTCTTGGTTCAACCCAAGGTACGGAGTGTAGAGACTCTGTATGACTAGATGAGGCTTCCGGGCCTCTATAGTATTAGGTTTTAGTGTCCCTAACAAAATTTAAACAAGATTTCTTGATTTTTTAAGAAGAAACCCACCTCTTGGCCGAGTGGTTTGGTGTTGTGTGTTGGAGATGTCCGAAAAGTTCTTCAACGGCGCAGCAGGAAAACGTGGCCCTCCTGGCGAAGCACGCGGGAACCTCCGCTGCTGACCGTCGGGCCCGTTTTCGCGCTGAATTATTTACTGCGCTTCGCGAGGGGCTCAAGGAGGCTTTCGATATCACGCTACTTCCTGGGCGCCCGAGAAAACGCTCTCGTGATGCCTCAGACGGCCCGTCCGTAGATGTCTTGGTCGACCGCCTACACAACCAGCAGGTCTACTTTGCGAGTTCCCAGGCCAATGAAAAACTTTGCATCGGCTCGCCGCAGTCCTCCGACAAAGTCTATACCAACCTCCTGCGAAAATTTGGCGAGGCTGCCAAGTGCCTCGTCAATAGGCACGCCAAGATGGTGGCCACCGACATCCGAACCGCAAACAAGAACGAAGAAGAAGCTGCAGTGGCTGCAAATACCGCGGAGGACGCGCGTCAGACGGCTACAAATGACACCGACATCGGCGCCGCCGACGCCGTCGACGCGGACACGGCCGACACCTCGAACGCCGAAGCAGCTTCAACTGCCACTGGAGCGTCTGTTGACGAAGACAGAGACGATATCTGCAACGCTGAGGTGCAGGCCCTTGTTTACTCCGATGACTTGACTGGTGCGGACCCTATCGTCGACGTCTCTCTGCCTGCTGCTGGACTGGAAGAAGGGGCTAACTTTTGTCCGGAAGGCCAGGAAAAAGAGAATACCCATAGTCCAGGCCTGTTTAATATAGGCGTTTCACGAGAAAACGCCTAGCGATGCCTAGAATAAAACGCAACCAGGCGCCTATATCAGCTAAATGGCCCTCGCTTAATGGCGCCCTTTGGGCGTTTTTTAGGCGCCATGTGTATGGTAATGTGACATGTTGGCGAAGTGAGCGACGACGCTGGGGGATATAGAGCCGAATCAAAGATATCGGACCCACTGGAAGATCACTGCGAGCTTTGGAGAGCGAGAGAAAGCTATTGACAGACCTTTTTCACCCCTCGTTTCTAACGTTAAGGACCTCACGAAAATAGCAAGTATATATCGCACCCTCTAAATGAGCTTAAAACAATGGTTCTCACTGTAAGGAAGATTGCTTTAGGCGTTTGCCTGAAAAGTGGGGGTTCCTGAGAGACACAGGAGCCTAAATTAGTTAATATATGCATCTTAAGGCATATGCCTATATTAAGCAGGCCTGCCATAGCCCCGAACGCCCGGATGAAGCGAGATATCTCAATCCTAGAGTGAGTGTCGGACGCCGTGCTGAGGACACGGCCAACACCGGCGACACGCCCGACGTCACCGCCGCCATCGAAGAGGTCGACCTGTCCACAACGAAGACGGTGCCCCTCTCTCGCAGGACCTCCAGGGCCCTGCGTGCCGCTTCAGCGGCAGCCGACACTGCAACAGACGCCAAAATCTCCGCAAAGGTCTTGTCGGACCACGTCGGCGCCAACTCTCCTTCTGCCACCGAACGCTCCCGACGCACCAGCGACCACGCTGCGGCCGTCGGATTCCAGGCCGAAGCCTCCGTAAAAGGCTTCCGGGCGGTTAATACGATCGACGCCAGTGTCGAGCGCTGCCACACATCGCTGGAGGCCGGCAGTCATTCGCACGCCGCCCTCGACAACGCTATCCATATTGACGGCGGAGATCTCAGCACCGACCTGCGTCGCTACGTCACAGACAGGCGCAGTGAATTCTCCACTTCAGGTGCCGTCGCTGACATCCTCCCCTCCGAGCTACGACATTCCGCAACGCTTTTCAGGACCGGAACCCAGCTGAGAACGCGCATGACCTTCTCAGAAAATACGTCTCTCAGTTCTTCGCTGAGGAGGACAATCTAGTTACCTACATGGCATTCTAATTTGTCCGCACCGGCATCCTCGGACGTCAACAGCGACGCCGACACGCCACATCCGCCTACGATCTCTGCCGTTGAACGCGATGGCAAAACAGCAGCCGATGCAGCGCTATCAGCAATGATAAACGCGACTCCGGCATAAAACACGATAAACACGGTTGGTCAGTTCTAACCGCCGTCCAGCTTCACTTCGCGCCTCTTTATTCCACCATCATGACCCAGCTAGAACACATCAACTACGAATCATGCACTACATTTACCCACCCCATCTATTCAATAAAAACTCCTTCCCTCTGAACGTATCTTCCTCCTCAGGCCCATGCTCAATTGGTTTCCGCCTTTTCCTGTTTCCCGCTCCGCGCCCGCTCAGCAGGGCTTGCGCCTAGAAGCAGTGGGTTTGGCGCAGCCAGCGACATCAGCTGCGCATCCGGTGGTCCTGCAGGGTACTCGCCCGGGCAGTGCGTACATCGGACGCGCTGCCTACGGCCTTCCTTCGCAGAGATGAGGGCTCTCTCTTTAACGCGATTGGACTTTTTCACTGTTTTTGTAAGCCCGTCGTGTCATTGGGCTAGAATTCCCCCGGTCAGGAGAAGCCTCGCCCTCTCAGCGATCGGTATTATGAACTTTACAGGTGTCACCCAAGGCCAAGATCAAAATCAAGCTCAAAAACAGGACCATGCCCCCGAAATAACGCGCCTCCACCGCCCACAACCGCACTGCACCCATGAACCAGTCACAATCTAACCCACAGCTGATTTCAGCGTCGGTCCCTCCCTTATCCTGCACATTAACATCGTGCAGGAAGAGAGGAGAGAGCCCCATATCCTTCACCACTTGGGGATATTTCGACTAACACGTCAAACGCTTCCATGTCTCTACCTCCCCAGCCATCGTCTCTTCGACGGACAGATTGACATCTTTGCGGAAGCACTCATCGCTCGCAACGGACCCCTGTTCTCCCGTTGCGAAGCCCTCACGGAGAAGATGCATCTTTTCGCCAGAAACGCACCTTACAACAGAGCCACGCCGGCCCCCATCCCAGCCAGCTCCACGACTAGAAGGGGGGCAGCACATGCCCAGTTCTGCCGCCACGCACGACGAGTACTTTGGAGGTGGCCTCGCTCGCAGAGCTCAACGTCGCGACGACCCTGATAGCACCCACTGCCCAGCCACTTCCCACGCACCAACCCCAGCCCAGGCCGCGTCCACCCTGCCCTCGCCTGCAGGCACAGGCCAAGGTTTTTGGCAACGCGCTGCCGAAACGTCCACTGTCTACTCTTCCTTAACCACCCGCGAACCTCTCTTCTACCCTATAGATCATTCTAACACCCCTACGGTCGTATGAAGTCCACGCTACCTTCCCGGCTCCATCCTCGCTCGCGCAAACATCCTCTCTCAGCGTCTGCTCCGCAGCGCATTCGTCGGGACGCCTTGCAGCTATGATTCAAAGACTCATTTTTCGCTAAACGCAATGAGTACTGGAGCTGTGTAATGAGATGCTCGCAGCGCATGAGAAGCGCCTAGATCTCAAGAAATCTGCCGCCGCGAGGAGAGCGGTCCGCAAAGAAGGCACGGAGATGCGACGCCGTATCAAACGCGCCCAGTGCCTTGGCGAGAAGGCGCTGAACGGAAAGGCCGACAAAGCCGTAGCCCAGAGCCCCACGTTTGATCCGGCGAAACCGGGCATGCTACACAGGATTATATCGCTCCATCTTGTTCCTGCAGCTGACGACCCAGTATCCATCATACCACCCAGAAACCTTCACCCAAGCCGCTTGTCAGCGCCGATGCCGTTCTATCGGCTTTGTTAGAAATGGATAAAGACTCAGTCTTGCAGAGGCTCTGCGAAAGGAGCTGACCGAGCGGCCAGAGTCCGATGGCTCTTGCTCGTCGCCAACACCGAGCACAGAGTCCACCCTGACTTCTCGGGCTTGAAGCTCCTTTCCAAGGTCGTGCAGAAGCTCGCAGCTGGCGATTTCTCGTCGGACGTCAGCCACCTCATCTCCGTCGCCAACTTCATCGCTCGCAACAAAGTTGAAGTGAATATCAGGCCGATCGCCATCGGCCCGATCGCCGGGCGTCGTCATGAGGCGCCTCATCACAAATTCACTCATGCCGGTGTCGATCGCCAAAACAAAGGCCCACTTTGCGCCGCTTCAGGGGGATGCGGCGTCAAGTCAGGCCTGGACGCCATCGTCCACGACTCCAGAGATGCTCTCGTCAATATCGGTCGCGACTCGATGTACGTTGGCGTCTCTTTTGATGGTTGCAACGCATTCAACAGGACGAGCCGAGTAGAGATGCTCGGGCAGAGGCTTAACAATATCCTCCCTCATCCGCTTCTCGAACTTCTAGAACGCGAAGGGGCAGCCGTTCATGCGCTTCGGTGATGAATATTTCCGCAGCCAGGAAGAATCTCAGCAAGGCGACCCTGTTAGTTCCCCCATGTTCGCTCTATCCATCCACCCCATCGTCCAGCGCATCGAAGCAGAATGAGACCCCATCGTGCATCGCTGGTATGCGAACAATGGGCTTCTCGTCTAAAAGATCTAAGAAGTCAAGCTTTCTCTAGATATCATCGCTGAGTACTGCGCCGCGATCAACTTTATTCTTCAGCACACGACGACAAAAGCTTTTCGGCCTACGAAAAGCAGCCTCGTCCTCCAGCCGCTTACCACTGCCTACGACCTCGATATTCGACCGCCGTCTGAAGGCGTCAAGATCCTTGGCGTCCCGCTCGGTTCGCCGGATTTTTTCTCCGCCTTTATTCGCAAGAATATAGAAAACATCTATGTGTCTCTTTCTCTCGCCGCACGCATCCCAGAAGGCCGAATCGCCCACATCGTTCACCACGTCGCCGCGTCGGACTGCCGCATAACGTAACTCCTCCGCCATAACCCACCTGACGATATGATGACACTGTGGCGCGACTTCGACGAGCGGAAGAGCGCGTGGTTTTGGATATTGTAAAATATCCGAAGATATGAGTGGTGTAGTATACTGCAAATACTTTCGGCAATCAGGTTTATACCGAAGAAGGACGCGCCCACGCAGTGGTAAGAACACGAGAGTCACCTTCTGAACATCTGTTTGAAGGCCCAGTGACTTACAGTTTCCTTCGGCCGCCCTTCAATATCTCTTTCCTCGATCTTTACTACTGTCCTTCTCGGCTAGGTACTTTATCACAGGAATCACAAATACCGACCAGACGGAAACACCGGCCTACAAGGTGCGCTAAATCCTGATCGAGTGGATCGGCTTCGACCAAATTAAAAGATTGGTAGATCCGCTTGCGATGAATGTGCGGCCGTGGGACGGCGAGGGAATCATAGCAGCGAGTGAGAACCCAAACGAACCCGTACTAACTTGGCAACATATTTCGAACGCAGGGGTGTACGCGTCAGCCTGTCCGTCATCCATAGAATGACTGCAAATGATTCACCCGCCACCAAACGAGCACTCGAGAAAGGCGACGTCGCCGCCGGACAGTCTGAGGACGCGCTCACCGCGAGTAATGACGGCCTTCTCGCACTTCCCATGGTCTTCGCCATCATTCCCGTCGATTTTGTGGCAGACGTCTCTTCTGTTGACCAATTTTCTTATACAATTATGACAGACATCCTTACTACGGTTCCTTTCATCATCAAAGATAAGTTTTTCCTTTCCAACCAAGGTTTCGAGCTCTATCGGGCCGGCTCGAAATACTTTTACGCCCAAGAAGTCTACTATGCCGTCTTAATAACTGGCTCTGAAACCGTGTCCGGCAAAGGCGGCTGGAATTTCGCGGTGTCGTGGTCGTCAGAATGCCGCCTCGTGGGCCTGGAGCACACCGGCTCGATATTCATCGTCGTCGTATTTGTGGTGCTCGCCTTTGGCGTCTTTCTCGAGTACAGTATTCTTCTCCTGCGATCGCGGTGGAACGCCACCGGGACTCTCCGGCTCGCGTTTAAAGCTGAAGACCTAGAGGCAGATATGCGTAAGAGAGACGCGCACAAGACGGGCAACCCTAATTTTGTCGAGGAACAGCAGAGTTTCCTATATAATCAAGTGGATTCGAGCACTGCTTTCGGGAGTAGACTGGGGAGGCTATCCTTTGCGACTGGTCCGAGCAGTAGACAAAGGAGCCCATCGAATAATGGCTGAATGGGTAAGCAATTTTATTTGTTAGAGGGAAGTCTTGTTTGATCGGGGAATGTTGAGGCCATAGAAAAAGTGTTCTATGAACTTCAAATTAATCAGGGAATCGATCGTGAACGCTGCACAAAATGCATGATCTCTGCGGAAGATGGCAGCGGGAATGACTGCGGAGAACTTCTATGTACCCACTGTCAACTGTCAACACCCAACCAAATTAGTAGAGTACCGAGAACGGGGATAAAGTTCCGATTAACGGGTTTGGTTAGGCTGGGTTAAAGGGTGTTTTATCGGTCAGAAGGCGGGAGATGGCACAGGCCAGTAGTGGAGTTTGGGATCTCAGTGTCAAAGTGTCAGTAGTCCCAGGTACAGCCAGGTACATGCGGCATCATGACGCCCCGCCATGAGGTCATCTAGATTAATGTGGACAAGCCACAAGGTTCGAGCGTTGTGTGAACGTTGGAGAGAAACTGAAATAAGTTTTGGCCCTTTAGCTAAGGTAAAGGAAAGCACCTATAAAAGACACTCAAAAGGATTAGAAAAATTCTGATTTGGACTTTTGAGAGAGCGCGTAGCCTGCGAAGGAAAATGCAAGCGGCGATCTATACTAGCTCGCCTGGACTGGCAGAGTACTGACCATTTAAAGATCCGGCGCGCCAGTACCAGGGGGAATCGTTCAGCACAGGCTTTTGAGCAAATGTTAACCCAAAGCGAACTTTCAGGCTGCCAGGTAATCGACGCTTTTTGATAGTTTTTTAAGGGTTTGAAGTTTTTTGGACGATGCATTTGTCCAAGTACGGCGATCTTTGGGGATAGTTGCAGACTGGAATCAAGAAAAGGGAGACCCTAGAGAAGACGGAGAAGCATGAGGACGTTTTTGACACCCTGGCGTGGCCGCCGACGGGGGCTTTGCGGCTTGGCGATGCTATTCCGACTAACGCCAATTGGAAAGAGAGTTCAGCCCACGGCATGAAAGTCGGATCTAGAAATTTCGCTATCTTGCCGGTTCCTTCTTCTCTGGTGAACAGAGAATGTCTCAATGACGGCTCCGGGGAAATGTGCGGTGCTCAGGCCTGGGAAATGGTTTAGCGGGAAACAAGACGACGAAGTGCCAGCTTTCGCGAACAAGGTTAGACATTCAGGGATCTTGGCTACAGGCTGTTTTTGGGAAGGCCTTACTGAGGTCCGTAAGTATGAGCTACTTGTCATACTTTCTCTTAGTGACCTTAGAGCAGGGCTATCGCTGGTGCTACTTTCTACTTCTAAATTTATGTAACTGTCAGTTACGCCAGATTGGCAGAAAAGTAGCAGAAAAAAGTAGAATCTGCTAAATAAATTTCTAAATTCGCTGGAATTTAGAAATTTATTTA
>JAULCF010468874.1:0-11378 GCA_032361265.1 Devaleraea mollis | reverse complement strand
TCGGCCACTGGAGCGGCACGACTTATCGACTCGCTCGCCGCGATCCCGGATGAGCCTGAGCTCCTCAACAAGGTCCTCTACTGGGACACGAAATACTTCCTGCCCGATCACAATCTGAACTACACCGACAAGATGGCCATGGCCGCTGGTGTCGAGGTTCGAGTGCCATTCCTGGATCTTGATCTGGTGCGGTTCGCAGCTGAGTTGCCGGTTGAACTGAAAATCCAAGGTTCGGTCACGAAGTACCTGCTGCGTAATGTGGCCCGCCGGTACCTGCCCACCGAGGTTGTGGATCGACCCAAAACTGGGTTTGGCGCACCGGTTCGACACTGGGTGAACGCCGGCTATTTCGATGAGCGGATTGCCCAAGTGCAACAGCAGTCGACCGTGTTTGACCCGGCCGCAATTGGGCGATTGGTCGCCGACTGCAAGTCAGGCCGGATCGATGGCCACTACTCGGTGTGGGCCGTGGTCGCGATGGATTCGTGGCTGAAACAATTTGGTCGCCGCTAGACGACTCCGTTGCTTTATGAGCTCTGGTCGCCGAGTAACCCAACCGTGTCGACAAGCTCGCCAGCGAAGGCTGCCAGCTGATCGAGCTGGCTCACGAACAAGGAATGCTTGACGAGCACTACGGCTGTTTGAACGCTTGAAAGAGCGCCGGGGAGGTCGGTATGGGTTGCCCCTTCGAGGCCCGTAGGCAGTGCGTCGATCGATGGCTCAACGATGTGCAGCTCGTAACCAAGAGCGCGGAGCTGCCGGGCTATTTCAAGCGCTGGGCTCTCTCTGAGGTCGCCGATATCGGGTTTGTACGACAGGCCCAAGAGGGCGATCGAGCGGCTACGGGAGCGCTCCGCGGCACCGGTGATCTCGCGCACCACCCATGCGGTTTTCTCGAGGTTTACTTCTCGCGCCGCTCGAATGAGTTTCGCGGACTCTGGCGCGGAGCTCACGATGAACCACGGATCTATAGCGATGCAGTGTCCGCCGACCCCAGGGCCCGGCGTCAGAATGTTCACGCGAGGATGGCGATTAGCCAAGCGAATGAGTTCCTGGGTATCGATCTCGAGTTCGGCCGAAACGATCGAGAGCTCGTTGGCCAGCGCGATGTTCACGTCGCGAAACGCGTTCTCGGAGAGTTTCGCAAGTTCGGCAGTGCGAGCATCAGTTGTGTTGCACTGGCCGACAACGACCGAGCGGTAAAGGGTTGCTGCCCGTTCGGCACTTTGTGGCGAGATTCCGCCGAGAATCCGATCGTTGTGTCTCAGCTCATGAAGAATCTGGCCTGGCAGGACTCGTTCGGGACAGTAGGCGACCGCAACAGTGCCGGTGGGTTCGTTGGCCCCGCCGCGAACGGGGAATGTGAGATCCGGCCGTTGCTGCGCCATATGGGCCGCTATTTGCTCGGTGGTGCCGACCGGCGAAGTCGACTCAAGAATGACAAGACAGTCCGGCGAGAGGAAGGGTGCGATTGTGTCGCACGCGTCCATCACGTAGCTCAGATCGGGCTGGCGGTCGTCTTGCAGAGGTGTTGGCACGGCAATGATGAATGCGGCCGAAGCTACCGGCGTGGTCGATGCGGTTAACGCTCCATTGGCCACCACACGGGCGAGCGCTTCAGAAAGCGACGGTTCCGCGATGTGGGGGGTGCCAGCATTCACGCTGTCGACTACCGGGTGAGAGGAATCAACGCCGTGGACCCGAAGGCCCGCTTGGGCAAATACTGTCGCAGTGGGCAATCCGATGTAGCCCAGACCCACAACGCACAGGTCCATCACGGGCGTATTCCCACGAGATGGTCGCAGATTCGATCAGCAGCGTGGCCGTCTCCATACGGGCTGATGCCGGTTGACATCGCAGCGTGGGCTGCGGGGTCGTCGAGCAATTCGATAGCCGCAGCGACGATCGCGTCGGTGTTGTGACCGACCAAGCGAACAACACCTGCATCAATCGCTTCGGGTCGTTCCGACGAATCGCGGGTGACGAGAACCGGCACACCTAACGCAGGTGCTTCTTCTTGAATGCCGCCCGAGTCGGTCACGATGAGCGTTGCCCGGTCCATTAGCCAAACAAAGGGAACGTAGCCAACGGGCTTGACCAAAAAGACATTGGGGCAGCTCCCCAATATCCGTTCCGCGGTTTCGCTAACGGTTGGATTGGGATGCACCGGATACACCACTTGCACGTCGCGTTGTTCGGCCAGATAACGCAGAGCGTTACACATGGCTTCGAGTCCGCCATCGAAACTCTCGCGGCGATGGCCGGTGACCAGAATGGTTGCCTTGGTGTCGTCCAAAAAATTGAACTGCTCGATGCAGCGATCTTGCTCGGAGCGCTGTGAAAGCCGACCATGTAGCACCCACTGCAACGCGTCGATAACGGTGTTCCCAGTGATCAACACGCTGCTCGGGTCAATGCCTTCGCTAGTCAGGTTCTCTGATGCTGCGAGCGTGGGCGCGTAGTGGAATGTGGCCAGTCGGCTCGTGACGAGTCGGTTCATCTCTTCTGGATAGGGCGAGTGCACGTTGCCGGTTCGCAAACCTGCCTCGATATGGCCAACCGGAATTTGGGCGTAAAAGGCGGCCAGGGCAGCCGCCATCGATGTCGAGGTGTCGCCGTGAACGAGAACGATGTCTGGTTTGTCGCGCGTCCAGATGTCTTCGAGCCCGGTGAGCACCGTTGTGGTGACATGGGTCAAAGTTTGTGCCTCACGCATGATGGTGAGATCATGATCAGGTTGGATCTCGAACAGTTCAAGAACCTGATCGAGTAGCTCGCGGTGCTGACCGGTGACACAGACAGAGCTTGAGATCCCCGCGGTCGCATTCAGCGCTCGAATAACGGGCGCCATTTTGATGGCTTCTGGACGAGTTCCGAAAACGGACATCACGCGCACAGGCGAACCTTAGCGAGCTGCCGCTCATGCCATCGTATCGACCGACCAACAGCGCTCACGAATGCTCTACACCTTGAATGGTTGTTACTTCTCGGCCGTGAGCAGCAGGTACAAACCAAAGTCCGATCCAAACCTACGGATCAGTGATCGTGGCCATACCCGGCGAGCACTTCGTAGTAGCAGCCCGCCATGTCGCTGGCCCGCCACTCCCGTGAGTAAGTCACCCGGTGCCAACTCGACGCTGCTCGTTAGACGTGAAAATTGGGAGAACAAGAGCTCGGCGTCGGCCGCAGTGAACGCCTTGGTTCCGGGGCTTTCGAGATGCTGGCTGTAGATGTCCGCCAAGGTCGTTCGTGGTTTGCGGGCGAGCAAGCCATAACGAAGCCACAACAGGGCACCGGTAATCGAGCGCTTGTTGTAGATCATGATCTTGGCGACTCCGCCGGGGCGCAGAACTCGCCAAACTTCGGCGACGGTGGTGGGGGTGTCGGCACTGTGGTGGAGCACTCCCCAGCTGTAGACGATGTCGAACGATTCATCCGGGAACGGCAGGGATCGGGCATCACCTACCTGCAACGCGGATGTGAGATCGTTCGCTTGCAGCTGCGATTTTGTTAATTCGACGGATCGGGCAGTGAGGTCGATCCCAGACAACGAGCGGGGGTTGGAGCGCGCCCATTGACAATGGTCTGTGCCGACCCCAACGCCGACCTCGAGCACATCCGCGTCACGGCCTGCTTCGAACACGGCGAACGTGGCTATGTAGGGCTCAAGTCCGTAGCGAGTGGCCGTTATGGCTGCACTCCGTTGGGCGGGTGTATCGCCAACGAAGTAGGCCTCACCGCAGGGTGCCTCGTTCCAGAACTCTTGCACGGCGGCTTGTGCTTCGGCGTCACTAGAGGTCATATGTTCACTCGGCTTGGTCACTCGGCCCGATGCGATCACTGAGCGTCGAGTAGCTGGGTTACGGCCTGGATATCGCCTGGTGCCCACATCTCATGGAAGCCCACGAATTTGACGATTTCGAGGGACCCTCCGGCGGCATCGAAATCGGTGTCTAGCTTGGCAAGATGCCCGAATGCTTGAGCAATTGTCCAACGGGTGTAGACATCGTTCGTGGTCGCCGAGATGACGAAATCGCGTTCGGTGAGAAGCTCGAACACCGCGGCGTTGCCGACGGGCGTGTCGGTTGCAGGCGCCCAGCGGGCGCTTCCACCTGACGAGACGGTGGCGGCAATCCCCGGGTCGTAGACGGTGGCGACCTCAGCGACCAAGGCTCCTCGAGACAAGCCGACCAGCACGATCGGTACGTCGGTCTCGGCCCGTATCGCAGTAACGAGATCAAGGATTCGTGACGCCTCGAGGCCAATGAAGCTATAGCCAAACTCATCAAAGTCGTCTGCGGTAACTCCTTGCATGAGCGGGATGAAGACGTCGTACCCCGCAGCGCTCCACTGCGGTCCTGGAGTGCGGTGGTATTCAGGAATCCCCAATGGCAGCACGATTTTCCCGCTGAGGTAGCCGGGCGAGGAAGCATCACCATGTATGAGGATCACGGCGGCACGGGCATCGCCTTGTGCGCTGGCCGCTTGCACCGGAGAGGTAAAGCCGAACCTATCGGTGAGCCCTCGAGTAGCGAATCCAGAGCTCTCAGTTGGTGCGCTGAGAGAGCCTGCGGGGGCGACAAGGTCGTGATATCCAATGGTTGCGGCGAGCAGAGTGTCGTCGTCGGCTGGCAACGAGGTCAGCTGTTGAACAATGGTGAGGCCCCGGGCGAGCACCGGCGGTGACTGCTTGGCCTCCCGCAGCTGACGCACATAGTCGAACCTGGCGTCTGCCGGAAGCGGAACAGCTGGATCAGGATCAATGACGAGCGAGGCATAGGCCCGGTCATGGTCTGCAGCCATGAGGTCATAGGGAATGGCAAGCACGGCCGAATCCGCCTGTTGGTCTTGACCCCACCAGACTGTTCCTGTGCCGCCAGCGCTGGTGCACGCAGCGGTCATCATTGCAAGGATCAGAAACAATCCAGCAGCTTGGGAGACAGATGTCTTCACGAGCACCACACTACGTCGTAGGTCGTATCCGGGCAGCGTCGTAGGAGGCCCGGCCAATCGAAACGATTGGGACGAGTGCGCCCGCCATAACGAGCGTGCTGACCGCTCGCACGGTGATTGAGAGCGAGGTAGGGCTGATTGCTTCGAGGCCCACAACTCCGAGCAAGGCGAGCACGGGCACCGTGAGCTTCACCGAGAAACCCGGTCGAGCTAGATCGAGCCGCCGAATGAAACTGAGTGCGACAACTAGCATCGCCAGCTGAGAAGCAAATGTTGTCAGCGCTGCGACCTTGTAGCCATGTCGAGGAAGAAGCAATGCGTTTGCGGCGATGTTGAGTACCAGCGGAAGAGCCACGGTTAGAGAAATGAGCCCAGTGCGGTTCGCAAAAGCCATGACCCGGTTCCAAATCGTGGCGGCAACTTGAGCAAGGCTGCCAAGTGCAAGAACGGGCAGCATCGAGAAGCCGTCGTCGAAGTTGCTGGAGAACACCGCCCTGCCGATCGGCGCACCCCACAGCACTATGCCGGCGGTCACGATGAGCGCTGGGATCACGAGCAGCTCTGCGTCCCGCTTCATCTCGTGCGCTCGGCCGTGGTTTAACGCGTCAAAAAATCGAGGTTGAAAGGCGTTCAATAGTGGGATAGTGCCAAGTAGCGCGATGGCAGCCAAGTTGTACACCAAGCCATAGATGCCAGCTTCCTCGACGCCGATGTAGTGCGCAATCAACACTCGGTCAGATTGTGCGAGCAGCGTCGTAGATGCGGCATAGGCAACCAGTGGAAGTGAATACGCGGTCAGCCGCCGTAGGTAGTCAGCACGAAAGGTCAGCGTTGCCGACGGACTAACTAGGAACACAACAAGTGCGATGAAGCCAGTAGCGACGATGGCTTCTGCATAAACAACACCCAGATACAAAGCGTCGGATCGACGGGCAACAAGCACGAGCCCGAGGCTGAACCCGGTGATGGCTCGCAATCCGACAAGTCGCAACAACATTGCGCTCCGGCGTTGGTACACCATCACCTGGGTGACCGCAGACTCGGCAACGAGACCCGCACCCACAGCGGTCTGGAGCACGATCACCCGCGCCGGAAGCGTGAAGAGATCGGCAAAAACGTGGCGTAGTGCGATCCAGATAAACCCGCTGATCACGAGCCAGACAGCGAGCGTTATCCCGACGGTGCCGAGAAATGCTCTGCTATCAATGTCGGGCGCGAAGAGTAACCGTCCGATACCTGCGTGCATATTGGCGGACACAGCCAGGCCAACGAGCCAGATCGTCGCAAAGTACAACGTGAGAACGCCGTAGTCCTGGAGCGGCATCAGCCAGGCATAGACGAACACACCGAGAATGGGTGCAAGTTTGCTGGCTAGCTGAACGCCACCGTACGCGACAACGTCTCGGCCTAGTGAGGTCGCAGGCTGTGCCACGGAACCTGTCATTGATTCGGGGAGTCAGACACGGCGTGCATCACCCTGCCCACCAGAAAGGCCGTGCTTACGAGAACGGCAGGTATCAGGAGCCGGGAATTGATAATCCCGCCCCGGCTAATCACGATAAAGAACACCGCGACCATGAACCCCATAAAAGGCCCGTAGCGGTGCGGTTCCGAAGTTGCCAACGAGCGAACGAAGCCCGCCTGAGCCAGAAAGATCACTGGGGCAATCAACCAAAGGTAGAACGGACCGAGGTTGAAGTAGAGGTTTGCGCTCAACGGGAACGTGATATTGGTGCCAGTGCCTCGCTCCGCTACGTCTGGATAGATCGCACGGGTTTCGGCCGTGGATCTTGGGCGATCATCGTCGAGCCCGAAGGGAATGAACTGCCATCGGAAATCTTCGAGGCTTTGCATCGAAGGTTGGTGTGTGCCTGCCCCTACTGCCTCAATCACGTCTTCGAGAATGAAGGCGGCATCGAGATCGAGATCTCGAGCGGCCGGACTCTCCGAGGTATTGCGCTGTCCATTCAGCACAACCACGCTTACCAGTACCAGGCCGGCGGCAGCGGTAACCCGCGCAGCAGTCGAGCGATCGAAGTCCAGTCTCGCAACGATTAGATAGCCAACAGCACAGGCCATGACGATTGCGAACGTGCGGGATCCGAAGAATAAGAAGTACGGCAATAGGGTCAGAAAGCGTATGAGACTGCGGACGGTGACACGCGACGTGTACAGGTCAAAGATGCAAAAGAAAAGTGCGAGGATGACCAAATAGATGTATCTCGAGGAACCATCTCGGACCAACGCGTAGAAGATGGCGTAGTCGTTCACGACGAGACCGAATCCGCGAGTGCTCGCAACCTTGGCGACAGCGAGGAACGTGAGGGCGATGCAGGCGGCATGGATGAGCAAGTAGTCGCGATCGCGGAGGCCAGCCCGAAGGCGGGGGGTCGGCGGTCGTTTCGTTAAGGCCCGGTACGAATACACGATCGAAACAACGTAGGTCGCGAGCGTCATCCACAGAACCGGTTCGGAGTAACGAAGAGCGAACTGGTAACCGTTCGCTCGGGCCGGCAAGAAGACGAAGACGAGGAAGTATCCGAGGTAGAACCCGGCGGGACCACTGGCGGATAAGACTGCTGCCCGCAGCGCCCAACTTGAGACCGGCGCCTGGGTGCTGGTGGGAGCGTCACTACGGGGAAACCAAACGCTGTGCCGAGCACGCGAGACCCAGTCCGCCAGCGGCGAGGGTGCAGAGTCTGGTTGGGCACGGCGGGTCGGCGATGCGCTCTGGTCAGTAGCGTCGATAGGGCAGCGTAACCCTTCGCTTGAAACGGGCTTGGGAGTGTGAGCAGCTTTCGGCGCGCTGCGAGCGACAGTGCGGCGGAAGGGTTCTACTACTGTCTCCAGTTGCAGAGCTAGCGCTACCTCAAACCAAGGCAGAACCCCATGATGGTCTCCGATGACGACGCACAACTTCGTCGTGTCATCCAGGAAGCCCTTGTCAACGAGTCGGTCGCTGATGAACAGATGGCAATCGAGCTTCTGGGCGAGGCGCTTGTTGACAGCGTGCCGGCCTTCAAGCAACTGAAGCTGGCAACATGGCAGGCCCGGCTGGGCCGGTGGTTTCGTCCCCTATTTTGGCTCGCCCAGATCGCATTCCCCATTTGGTTGGGGATTATGTGGGTTCGGTTGCTGATGCAAGCTGCGGCGCGCAATCGAACTGGGGCGGCGCCAGCGGTTGTGTACTTCGACTTCTTCGAAAGCCATCTCGCACAAATCGAGGCGCTTCCGATCGAATCGGCTGGCGAGGCTCACACAGGAGCAACCGAGGTCGTAACTGCGTTGTCCGAACAACAGGTCGCGGCATCGCTCGGGGTCCGCAGAGCGTTCCGGATGATCAAGCTGCATGCCGGAATCGTGTGGTGGCTGCGTAAGGAGCAGTCTGAACCCGGAACGCCGCACCTGCTCTATTCGCACAATGCTCTGCAGTTCCTGGTGGCCGGAGCGTTCGTGCTGGCGAATCAATCGAGTACCTATGTCACTGCGAATACCTTGCAGCATCGGGCTTATTTGCTGAGTTGGCTCGCTCCTCATTGTTGGGTCGCCCAGCACGGCGTGCTGCGCACAACGTATGCGTTTCCACACTCGTTTCACGATGTCGAACGCATCTACGTTTTGGCCGAGGCCAGCGTCACCGACTTCGAGGTGTATTACTCGACCGCAGACTTCCGGGTGTTGCCATCAGTCATCACGTTTGAGGACAACCCACTTGGCGAAAGAGTCGTGCTGCTCGGCTCATCAGCGCCGTTCATCGATCAAGAGATTGCCTTTTGCGAAGCCCTGCGCGCCGCAAGCGACGTGCCGTTGTGCATCAAGCTGCACCCGTACAACCTGTACGACGAGCGCAAGAGTCGCTTGCTTGACATGGCCGACCTTGTCGTCGACTCGCGCTCAGACCTGAGGTGTGCCGTCTTCGTAAGTGTGAGTTCGACCTATGCGGTTCACTACGACCAAGCCGGTATTGCCACTGTGTCACTCGATGGCGCCGGCGTGGCCGAAGTGCTTTCCTGCCTCGATGGTATGGACCCTACGTAGCGCGTATGGCCTGCCCCAGCAGCCTGCGGTAGCGCTGGCTCAGCGTCTGAAGGTTGAAGTGATCGCCGACGTACTTCCGGCCTGCGTCAGCATGCTGTTGTCGCAGCACTGGGTCTGCCAGGCGGTCAATGGCGGCGGCGACTTCGGCACTTTTCTCAGGCGGTACCACGGTGTTGCCAGCGGCACGTACTATCTCGGCGGCTTCACCGGAGACAGCGCCAATAACGGCGGTCCCCGACGCAAAGAACTCGAACATCTTCGATGGCAAGAACACGTCGAAACCAGCAATATCGCGCAGCGGGACTAGCAAGATGTCGGCGGCCCACAGGTGTTCGGGTACCTGGTCAGTAGGCACGGCATCGTGAAACGACACGTTGGCGGGTAGGTCGGAACGGTCCATGAGTCCAGCTTTGGCCGCACCATGACCGACAAATGCAATATGAGCTTGGGTCGTAACGAGTCCGGCTGCATCGACAAGCGTTTCGAGCGCCTGGCTGATGCCGTGGTTGCCGATGTACATGGCCAGCACGTCGCCATCTTGAGCTCCTAGCGAGCGACGCAATTCTGCGTTTGCGGGGTGGGGTGCGAAATGTTCCGGGTCGACCCCATTGGTAATCGTCTCGACCTTGGCCTCGGGTACGCCGCGAGCGAGGAGGTCGTCTTTAAAACCTTCAGTGACGACAACGACTCGATCTGCAGCGCGATAGGCGCGTAGCTCCAAGAACTCAAGCGCCTTGATCAGCCAACGGTTCTTTAACGTGCCGAGTTCGACGAAGATGCCCGGCCACAAGTCGCGTACTTCAACGACTAGTGGAACACCGAAGCGGCGGGCATGGACCCAGGCAGTGAAGATCGAGAAGAAGGTGGGCGAGGATACGAGCACAACTTCAGGACGCTCAACCTGACGCCAGCCAAGCACGATGCCGGAGATCATCAGGCTGATGTGGCTGAGTGTCCTGGGCACGAGGCCGGGGGATTCAGTCGTATACAGCCAGGTGCGAACGATGTGAGCGCCATCGCGTTCCTCGTTCATGACCTTGTGGTTTCGGTATCCCTCGTGAATCACGCCCTGCGGGTGGTGCGGGAAGCCGGTCAGTACCTGGATCTCGTCGCCTGCGTCAGCCCAACGGTCGATGAAATTCCTAAAGCGGGTCTGGGGCGCGCCGGTCTCGGGCGCAAAATAGTGACTAACGAGCAGGATCTTCATGTTGGTGAAGCGATTCGTGTGTAGCCGGTCAGAACGAGGGCAGCGCAACCAAGGCACAACGCCGCGACAAGGTTGTTGTACGCCCCGATGTGGCCAAGTAGACAAAGCAGTGCAGTGATCGATGTAGTCAGCGCCGTTACCCGCATGTGTGACCAACCGTGCTTGTGAACCAGTCTTTGGTAGCTGTGATCCCGATGAGCAGCGAGGAGCGGCTCGCCGGCCAGAACACGCCGCAGCAGGGTCGTTCCGGTGTCGGTCAGGTACAGGCTGAACGGCAACACAATCGTGATGAGCGCGATGCCGTTGCTATAGCCGACGACGGTGAGCGCTGCAAAGGACGCGCCTAGGGCGTAACTGCCGACATCACCGAGGAAAACTCGGGCCCGAGGTGCGTTGAAGGGGAGGAAACCAGCCGATGCGCCAGCTAGTGCTGCGGTCGCGGGAGCGATTCCTGCGTCGGACCGGAGCGACGCAACTGCCAGGCTTACGCCAATGATGACGGCTGACGATGCTGTGATCCCATTGATGCCGTCCATGAAGTTGAAGGCGTTGGTCAGGCTCAGTAACCACAGGCCAACTATCGCGGAGCCAACCAGAAACAGCGACGGGGTGAGCCGGTCGGGAATGGTCAGTGCGAACGCTGCGGCGAGCGCGACTTGCAGGCCAAGTCGAAGCGCCGCTGGAGGCGACGCGACATCGTCGAGTAAGCCGATCAGGCCCATCGCTCCACCCAACAAGAGGGCATGAGATATCCCGCTGGTTTCTTGCCAGTCGTCTCGGGAAATGATCAGGGTGAGTGCCGCTCCGGTGGCGAGTGCTAGCCCGCCGCCACGGGCGACGCTGCCCTGATGGGAACTGCGTGTGGTAGCGGTGTCGACAAGTGAGCAGGCGCGAAGCATCCATACAACTGGCGGCATAAGAGCTGCGGTTAGGGCCAAGGCTGTGACGAAGTGGATCGCGCCCTGGGTTGCGGTCATAGATCCTGCTGACGCGCAGGTACACCCATCATCAGGGAGTTGGGCGCCACATCGGCAGTAACGACGGCGCCCGCACCGATGACCGACCGGGGACCGATCGAGACGCCGCGGACAATCGTGGCCCCGGGACCAATGATGCACTGATCGCCAATCGTGACGTCGCCGCACACCGTTGCGCCGGGGCCCACGTGAACATGCTTGCC
>JAULCF010467763.1:0-11380 GCA_032361265.1 Devaleraea mollis | reverse complement strand
CGCGCCACAAGTGCGGGGTTTTTCATCAAAACCGCACCAAAACTGCCGGACTGAACACGGTCGGACGGACAGCCGACATTGAGGTTGATCTCGTCATACCCCGCCTGCGCCCCAAGCTGGGCCGCGAGCGTTGAGGTCCCGCATTTCATCGCGCCGACTATAATAAACTGGGGACCCGTCATGTTCTTGGCTTCATGTCCGGACGCAATGGCGCAAAAAACCCGAGCCAAATATCACGCCATTCATTTTTATGCGCCTTAGGAACGCTGCGCCCTAGCAGCAAGCGCACGTTGGCAATGCCGCGCCCCATGATCCACGCAAGATTTCCAGCTAAGGGTCCCAATGGTCCGTGTGCCTGACGTAAAAAGCGGCTGCGCGAGCGCCAGAAATAGCTGGGCAACCTTCCCTTTTCTTTCTGCATCGTTTTGACCGGACCACTGCCGCCCCTAAAGTGAATGGCCCTTGCCTGAGGCACGTAGCACATTCCCCAACCCTTACGCCGCGCCCTCAGGCTGTATTCAGCGTCTTCGAAATACAGGAAATAGCCTTCGTCCATGGGACCCACTTCATCCACCATGCTGGCGCGAAACATCAGACATGCGCCTGACATCCATTCAATCTGGTCAGGATCGGGTGGTAACGGCAGGGATGTCGTGCGGTGTTTGAACAGCTTGGTGACTGGTCCGGTTTCAGCGCCTCGGATAAGTTCGCTGGTCGGGCTCGCAAATCGGAAACAACTGATCTGCGGCGTACCGTCATCCCATTCAAGCTTTGGCGCGAAAAACCCCGCCTTGGGGTTTTCATCCGCCGCCTTCAGCATCGGCGCAATCGATTCCGGATGAAGAACCGCATCCGAATTCAGGATCATGAAAAAATCGGCGTCCGGCACGGCCATCATACCTTGATTGTGCCCCCCAGAAAATCCGCTGTTTGTGGCCGATCGCACAAGCCGGACCCGCGGGTCATTTTCTGCGTTCATCCATTTTTCTATTTCATCCGCTGAGCCATCGCCCGACGCATTGTCAACGACAACAACAACACCGTCATAGTCAACAAGCGCGACCAAGGCCGAACGGACCGCCGCTATTGTCAGATCAGCTGTCCGGTAATTGATGATCGAAATGGCAAGCCGTGTCTGCATATCAATGGTCTTTCGTCGAAACGGGCGATGTATGCTCGATCCGGTTAAATGTGGCCCCACGAAAGCGGCGCGCGTTGGTGTCTAGCGGGGGGTCTATTCCATGCGAGTTTGGAATTCCACCGGCTTCCACATTCAGACGCGGGGTCAACGCAAAATGGGATCGGCGATGTCACACCTACACCCGCTTACCAATGAGGCAGCATCTCGCCGAATGTCGCGGCATCGCGGCCAGACCCGCCATTTGCAGGCGGAAATTTTCCACGTGCGGGATTTGATTTGAGCGGCATACAGCCTCGGGCCGCTGGAAACCCACAATCGTCTAACGTTGGACACATTGGCACCATATTCCCGCAGCACTTGTTAACCAATTATAAACCAAACCCTTGCCCAGAGCCTGCTTAACGCGGGGTCTGAATTTTTGGGCACGCCGATTCCAAAAGGAGCTGAAACATGAGTTGCCAAGGCTGTATTACGGACCGCCCGAGCGTTAGTCAGGGGATGTTTTAATGGCATATTTGATGGCTTTTCTTGCTATGATGGGCGCTATGGCTGGTGCCGGATCCTCTAGCAAAGGCGCAGCGGTAACCAATTTGAGCGACGATCTAGATACAGACCACGGCGGCCATACAGATGATGATACAAACACCGATGGCGATGGTCATACGGGCGACGACACAAACACTGACGATGGCGGCCATACGGACGAAGGCACAGACACCGACCACGGTGGACACACCGGTGACGACACAAGCACCGATGACGGCGGCCATACGGGCGATGATACGGGCACCGATGAAGGCGGCCATACGGGTGACGACACAGGCACCGATGACGGTGGCCACACTGGTGACGATACGGGCACCGACCACGGTGGGCACACTGGTGACGATACGGGCACCGATGATGGCGATGACACAAACACCGATCACGGTGGCCACACCGATGATGGTGGTCATACGGGTCACGACCCAGCCATAGCCCCCCCGTCTGACACAGCAACCCAAGCTGAAATCGACGCATATGTTGCGGCCGTAAAAGCGGCCCCCGAAACACATGTGCACGACGCCGGTTCGGACAAAGCGGCTGAACACGGCGCGGCCATGGACCTGACCCCGCGCGCAGAAGCAACAAATGTTGCCGTTTCGGATGGTGACTGGTTTGATCCGACCACTTGGTACAACGGCGAAATTCCGGCGGATGATGCAAAGGTCCTTATTCCTGAGGGGATTTCGGTAGAGTACAGTGGCTCCAGCGACGCGTCGTTGTTTACAGTCCGGATTGATGGAGAGCTTTCGTTTGCCACCGACATCGACAGCGAAATTGTCTTTGATACGATGATCGTCAGCCCATCTGGCACACTGGAAATTGGGTCTGAATCCAACCCTGTTGAACCAGGCGTTCAAGTTGATCTGATCATTGCCGACAACGGGCCTATTGATGTCGACTGGGATCCTATGTTGCTGTCTCGTGGGCTTATTTCCCATGGATCGACACACATCTATGGCGCCGAAAAAGACGCACATGAAAAGGTTCTTGATGACCCGATGGAAGGCGACACGTCGGTCACGTTCGACGCGCTTCCGGATGGCTGGCAGGTTGGTGACAAGATTGTCGTCGCTGGCACCAAATTTGACGGTTACAAATGGGACGATGATCTTCGTGAAACGCGGCTCTTTGAAAATCAGGATGAAACGCGCGAAATCACATCCATCGAAGGCAACACTGTCTATTTCGATGAACCGCTCGAATACGATCATGACGGCGCGCGTGACGATCTGCAAACATCCGTTGCCAACTACAGCCGCAACGTAACGATCGAAACCGAGAACGCTGATGACGTTGACATAAGCGCGCGCGGGCATGTCATGTTCATGCACTCGGACGACGTTGATGTCCGGTATGCCGAGTTTTTCGAATTGGGCAGAACAGACAAATCCGAACTCTCCAAACCAGTCTCCGATTTCGATGAAATTGAGGCAGACAGCAATGTTCAGGGGCGATACTCCCTGCATTTACACCGCTCTGGCGTCGATGACCTCGAAAACCCTGTTAACATTGTCGGCAATGCCGTGTGGGGATCACCGGGCTGGGGTATTGTGCATCACGATTCCAACGCCGACATTGTTGGCAATGCCACCTACAATACCCACGGGGCGGGCTATGTCGCAGAGACGGGCAACGAAACCGGATCGTGGATCGACAACATCGCTATCTATGCCCCCGGCGAAGGTTGGGACGCTGCAAAAATTCACAATCCGATTGGCGATGATGTCTTCGACATGGGCCGCACGGGAGATGGTTTCTGGTTCCAAGGCCGCATGGTTGAATCAGATGGCAATATTGCCGCAAGCGTGAACCACGGCTTTACGTATTTCCACCGTGACGGCAACGACACCATGATTGACTTTGATCCTGATGTGTTCGCCTATCCTGATGTGTTCTTGGGTCAAGACCTTGTAAACCCAGAAGATTCACCGATCCTTTCGTTCACAAACAACGAAGTATTTGCGGCGCGACAAGGTCTTCATGTTGTCAAAGCGATCGGGAACCAAGGACATGACGTCGGAACCCACATTGATGGTTTTACGGCATGGAATGTCCAAGACGGCATTTACCTAGAGTATACGACTCATTACCTTTTGACGGACATTGATGTCGTCGCCAAAGAGCCGACGGACAACAGCCCTGCTGGCACCGGCATTGAGCTCAGCAAAGGAGCGGGCGATATCGTTATCCGCGATTCCGTGATTGACGGCTTCACGAATGGTATCGATTTCGGCAGTACATTCGATACGGACACTGTCGCAGACGAAGACAAGAACTTCTCGATTTTGGATGTCGACATCACAAATACCGACACTGATTACCTGAATTTCCGCGACATTCTGGGCGAAATCGGAAGCGCAGACGATCTGCAAGGGTTCAACGCAGACCTACAGCTGGATGAGATGTTGTATGACGGCGGCGAAATGATTGTGTCTGGTACGAAATTCGACGGCCTTGGAACAACTGACTTTCCAAGCGGGGCGGACACCATCTCGATCTCGCAAAGCCAAGCAATCAATATGCTGCGCGAAAACGGGTATTGGGAAACCAGCGATGGGGATTATTACTTCACGATGGATGTGTACTTTAGCGACCGCCTGACAGGTGAAGTGTTCTATGAGACAACTGATGTTGCAATCTCAGACGCATCTGAGGCCCAGTTCGGTGTACCATGGTGGGGTTACGAAGATATCGAAAACCATGGCATACAAGACATCACCACAAACGCTGACGGAGAAACCTGGGCTGGCGACATGCAACTGGATGTTGCGATCAGGGCTGTTCCCTTTGCGGACTATGTCTCTGGTCAGGATCTCATGCATGCATTGACTGATGGGCACGGTTCTTACAGCGATGACATGCCGGATATGGCGGACGACATCGAAGATCACGAAGATCATATGATGATGTAACAACAGGTCGGCCCGTTCTGCGGGCCTGCCCTGATACGCGGTTCAACAGTGTTCTTGCCGTGAGATCATGCAAATAGCTATTTTTATTGGTGCCATCTGAGGTATGACAGTCTTATGTTCCAGAAACCTTGTTTGATACGGTAACCAATCGATGCCTGCTCTCGCTATCATTATATGGCCTGCGATCGCTTGCGCTATTGTCAAATCGCTGGGCCGATCAAAAGGGTTCATCTGGGCAAGCCTGATTGGTTGGCTATTTCTTCCAGAAGCGTTTGAAATCGATTTGCCAGGCTTGCCGCCGTTGGACAAAAACATGTCGATTGTATTGGGGCTGTTACTGGGGCTTGCCGCGACGCGTCCGGCGCGGGCCGCCAGTCCCCAGACCTATGATCAATTTTCAAGGAAGTTTCTGTTTGGCTTGGTTATCTTACTGATGGTGTCGCCCATCCTGACCATTCTCAATAACCCCGAACAAATAAGATACGGCCCCACTGTCTTACCCGCGATGGGCCTGCGGGATTTGATCACGATGACATCCCAAAGCTTGGTGTTTGTCATACCCTTTTTCATCGGGTTCGCGTATCTCAGCACGGTCCAATCCCACAAAGAAATTCTGACAGCTATGGTTTGGGCAGGACTGGGGTATACGCTTTTGGTTTTGTTTGAAATCCGGATGAGCCCCCAACTGCATCAATGGGTCTACGGGTACTTTCCAACGGGCTGGCAAATGCACATCCGTGGCGGGAATTTCAGGCCGATTGTGTTCCTCACCCACGGCTTGTTCGTTGGATGGCTGCTGATGATGTGCCTCATTGCTGCCTTTACGCTCTTGCGCGCGCGAGTGTCGGACGGTGAAAACCGCATGCAGTATTTTCTGATCGGGATATGGTTCCTTGGTGTTTTGTTCCTAAGCCGCAACACAGGTGCAACCGCAATTGGTTTTGCGGTACTGCCCGTCCTTTGGTTCTTGAAAGTGCGATGGCAGGTTTGGTTTGCAGCCACGATTGCGATCAGCGTCATGATTTATCCGGCCCTTCGCCAAAGCGGCATCGTGACATTGGAAGGTCCGGTAGAATTTGTGACGCAACTTTCCCCGGATCGCGGCCAGTCGTTGGCCTTCAGGGTCCAGAACGAGGAAAAGTTCCTATTGCGGATCAACCAAAAACCGATTTCCGGTTGGGGGCTTTGGGCACGTTGGCGGGATTGGGACCCCGTTACAGGAGTAAGCGCATCAACGTCGGATGGCCGGTGGGCTGGCATTCTGGGGGAACGCGGCTGGCTCGGATATATTTCGTACTTCGGATTGTTGGCAGCACCCTTGGTTTTGTTGCTGCGCACACAGCGCCGCCAAACCATTCCACGGGTCACTGCGGGCCTTGCAATTATTATTGCGACAACATTGATTTACCAGCTGCCCAACAACACGATCCGCCCCATTGCATTGCTTATGGTTGGCGCGGTTGCAGGGTTCGTTTGCGCCCTGCCCCGCACGGAGGAGAACGATGAACCCACGGTGACGACATCAGAACCCAAAGGCCCTAAATACACACGGTTTGGGCCGAAAACCGCTTCGGATAGTGTGGTCAGGCATGCGCGACGGGGCGTTGGGTAAATAAAATGATAGCAGATACGTCAAAAATCGAGCCGCCCCAAGCGGCGAGGCAAAGCCCCAGTGCGTCGCCACATATTAAGGTTCTTGATGGCGTGCGGGCGGCTTGCATCTTGTTTGTTATCCTCGCGCATACAGCGCCGTTGGGGCCCAAAGCGTGGCAGTTCAACGGGATGTTTGGCGTGATGGGCATGTCGTTGTTCTTTTGTCTGTCCGGGTTTTTGATCGTTGTGCAGTTGCATCGAAACGCAGATGCCGTGTCGTTCATGATACGTCGACTTTTGCGGATTGTGCCCCCGCTGGTTCTTTATGTGTTTTTGATGGTGGTGCTCTTTGGGATCAGTGCGCGCGCCGTCGCTGAAAACCTGCTGTTCGTGACAAATTATTTCACAGAAGGTCGCGGGCGTGGATCGGTCGCCGCACCCATGACCCACCTGTGGTCCCTGTCGATTGAAATGCATTTCTACCTCTTTATGGGATTGGCGGCACTCATACTGAAACGACGCGCGATCTGGCTCGTGCCTTTTGCCGCCGTGGTCATTACCGGCATTCGGATCCAAGCGGGCATTACTCTCAACATTGCGACCCACCTACGGGTCGATGAAATCCTTGCCGGGGGGACCTTGGCGCTGGTGACATTGCATGCAGGCCCGATGATTGATCGGGTTCTGGCCCGGCCGATCTTTGCACTTACCGCGCTGATCAGCATCACGTTATTATGGTTGGTCTCTTGCCATCCAGAGGGCGGGTCATTTATGTACCTTCGACCCTATTTCGGGGCCGTCCTTGTCGGTGTTCTCATTCATAGCCACCTACCGCTGCTTCATCCATTGCTCGAAGGTCGTGTTGCGGGCTATATCGCCAAAGTTTCTTATGCTCTCTACATTTATCACCCTCTTACAATTTGGGGACCTATGAACACCGGAACCGATCTTGAACGTTACCTGCTAAAGCGGCCTTTAAGTTATGTGATGATGTTCGCCATGGCGCACGCCTCTACGTTTTGGTGGGAAATACCTTGGCAGAACCTCGCCCGACGGCTGACGACGAAACGGGCCAGTACATAGATGTCGGATAACAACCAAACAAACGCGTTGAACTGGGCGCAACATTCAGCTGTGTCCATTCATGTTAATGTCACCACACAGCTGGACCTGCTCAATGACTTGAAGGCGCGCCTCACGACTGCACAAGGTTTCACCGTCGCGACCTTGAATCTCGACCATGTTGTCAAACTGCGCAACGACGAACCCTTTCGCACAGCTTACGGCGCCCATACCCATGTCACAGCTGACGGTAACCCGATTGTTTGGTTGTCTCACTTGGCGGGCCAATCGGATATTTCATTGGTGCCAGGATCCGAATTGATTGATCCGATTGCACGTCTTGCAGAAGATCTGGGGGTTCCGGTCGGTTTTTTCGGAGCAACAGAAACGTCCCTGACGGAAGCGGCCCATGCCATGCGCACGACCCACCCAAATCTTGAGGTGGCGCTGACAAAAGCACCCAAAATGGGGTTCGATCCCACCGGAGCAGAGGCCATCGAAGCGATAGACGCTATCCGCGACAGCGGTGCCAAAATCGTGTTTTTGGCGTTGGGTGCCCCCAAACAGGAACGGTTTGCCGCCTTTGCACAGACAAAGCTGCCCGATGTCGGGTTCTTGTCGATCGGGGCCGGTCTTGATTTTATTTCCGGATCACAAAAAAGAGCGCCGGCACTGGTGCGCACGCTCGCGCTTGAATGGTTATGGCGCTTGTTTGGCAACCCACGACGCTTGGCCGCACGGTATGCTGGTTGCTTTGCAATTTTACCGGCCTTGATAGGCACAGCGCTCAGGCAAAGGCGGGCCCGAAATGGGAGCTAGAGAAACCTCCCAAGCCCGCATTGCTGTGGTTGCTATCGGACGAAACGAAGGTGCACGACTTATCGCCTGTCTGGCCTCACTTCGTGATCAGGCTGACCTGATTGTTTATGTCGATTCAGGATCAACAGACGGATCGCAGGACGTTGCCCGATCTGAGGGGGCCGTTGTCGTGGCGTTGGATATGTCGCGCCCGTTTACCGCAGCACGCGCCCGCAATGCGGGGTTTGAAAAGGCGAAGGAGCTGCTGCCCGACGTCGATTTTGTGCAATTCCTCGACAGTGACTGCGAAATTGATCCCGATTGGTTAAAGACCGCGTCGACCGCGTTGCAAACCCAATCAGATGTCGCTGTGGCGTGCGGGCGCCGCCGCGAAAAGTTTCCAGATGCCTCAATGTGGAACCAGATGATTGACCGCGAATGGGCCAATTCCAAACCAGGCGACGTCCGGTCTTGTGGTGGTGACGCGTTGATGCGCGCGTCTGCCTTTGATGCTGTTCAAGGGTTTAACCCCACATTGATCGCTGGCGAAGAACCCGAACTTTGTTATCGTTTGCGCCATGCCGGTTGGCGCATTGTGCGGCTGGACGCCGAAATGACCCAACATGACGCTGACCTGACAAAGTTTTCCCAATTCTGGCAACGCGCGCGACGCACCGGTCACACCTATGCCGAGGGCGCAAACATGTATGGTGCCACGCCAGAGCGTTACCGCGTGGCCGAAGTCAGGCGTTCCATTTTATGGGGTGGGGTCATCCCGTTGGTTGCCCTGCTAGGGGCGATTTTCATATCGCCATGGTGGATTTTGGTGCTTTTGGCCTGGCCCGCTCAAATGCTGCGCATGCGCTTGCGGGGCGATGCATGGGCCGATGTTTTCTTTCTAACCATCGGTAAATTGGCCGAGGTCCAAGGGATTTTGGGATATTGGCGCGGGCACCTGACAGGGCGCAAGCGCGGTCTAATTGAATATAAATAACGGTAAAAATAAAATGCAAGACGTGTCCGTCATCATGCCCGCCCGTAACGTAGAACGCACGATCGAACGTGCGATCCAATCTGTTCTGGCAGAACCCGAAGTTCTTGAAATGATCGTCATCGAAGACGGGTCCACAGACAAAACTGCGGATATCCTGGCCCGTCTTGCGGCCGAAGACCCCCGTGTGGTCATCGTCAAAGGCGGAAATCTGGGCGTCACGAAGGGGTGCAACGCGGGTCTGTCCGTGGCCCGTGGCAAATATTACGCACGATGCGATGCAGATGATTGGTGGAAGAATGACCGGCTGTCTTGGCAACGCCCCTTTCTTGAAAACAACCCAGACTATGTTGCGATATCGGGCGGGTTTTCAACAATGACCGAAAAAGGGGCTTTGGTGGCTGACCTCGCGTCTGAAGGTGAGGCGCGCGATCAAACCGACGACTTGCTGAACGGGATCACAGGATCCCATTTATGTACGATGTTGGTGCGTATGGATGCTGTGCGCCAACTTAACGGCATGAGGGAATGGTTCTTTTCAGCGCAGGACATGGATTTGCAATGCCGCTTGGCGCAGATCGGAAAGGTCTGGCATGAACCGCGTCCTGTCTTGGCCTATGTGCTTCATGATGCGTCGATCACGCATACATTGGGCACAGAGAAACGCCTGTTCTATCAGAAATCGGTCGCCAAATTTGCACAACAGCGTCGCGATACCGGCGCGGATGACCTGATGCGGGGAACGCCGCCTGTATTTGATGCCGAGGCTGGCGATCAGGGCCCATCCACCTCTGCGGCGGAGCATGTTGCCAATCAGCTCACTGGGGAAGGATGGCGGCAGTTCAACGCAGGACATCGCCGTACAGGCCTTTCCCATCTTCGGCGGGCCTTGTCAGAACAGCCAACAAACCTGACCCGTTGGCGCAATATGGCCGTCATGTTGGTGAAGTCCGTCCTGCCCTAAGGCGAGGCACGATCAACCTAGATCCCGATGAGTTGGGGCAATTGCGTGATACGATCCCAATTCAGATAAAGCGCAAGGGCACCGCAACAGCACGCGAGGGCCAAGAACGCCGCATCATACCGCGGCATCCAGGCCCGATAACGCCAAACGAGAAGCACCGAGAACGGATAAAACACCAAGGCTGCAACCGCTGGCGCAAGCGCGACACCCACGACCCCAAAATAGAACGCACCAACCAAAAGCGCCGTCGTCCGGACCACGGTGGCCGAGATCTGGTAGACGGCAAACCCTCTGGAATTTCCCGCCGCCAAAATTGCTGTCGAATAGTTGGCAAACACCAAAGCAGGCATTTGAGCGACGGCAATCAAAACCATAAGCGGCCCAGCGTTTTCGTAGCGCGGATCATACAAAAACACGGTAAGCCTGTCACCGATGACAGCCAGCAGAAACGCAGCCAAAAGACAGACGGCAATAATGCCTGCACGCGCGCGCGCCAAACTTGAAACGTTCGCAGCACTTACGTGCGGCGGGCGCGCAGCATAGAGCGGAAACAGGATCTTATCGACCAATTGCAGCATCAACTTTTGCGGCACTGTCGCCAAGAAAAACGCAATGCCATAAAGGGCCAAGACATCGAGCGGGACGAATTTACCCAAGATGGCCCGATCACCTTGGTTCGCCAGAAAGGCCGCCGCGCTTGCGACGAAGATGAATGCGCCAAATCCGACAAGATTGCGCGCCGCCGCCATTTCAAAACGTAACCGGTTGGACGCCCCGGGCAGGCTGGTGTGCGACAGAATGGACAACAAAGCAGGCCCCGCGATACCGCCGATGACCAACGCCCAAACAGTCTTGAGCCAAAGCGCCAGCCCAATCGTCATCACCAACCCGAATACCTGCGCAACGAGCGTAATGACCGTCAGACGCCCCAGCGACAACGTCCGGTTTACAGACGCGATTTTCGTGGAATTCAGACCCTGAACCACCGCAATAAGCCCTGCGACCGGTAATAGTTGTTCCAGCATAGGGGCATCATAAAACGCCGCGACGGGTGCCGCTGCAAACCAAGTTGCGATCCATAACAGCAGTCCACGCAAAATTTGCAGACACCACGCCGTATCCAGATAAAGCGGGTCATCCCCGCGTACGTCCTTGATGATCGATGCGCGAAACCCGATGTCCGAAAACATATTCAGGCCAGCCATAACCACCTGCACCAGCGCCATCAGGCCAAAGGCCTCTGGGAAAAACAATCTGGTCAAGATCAGATTGCCGCCAAGACGGATCGCATTTTGGCCCACAAAACTGATGCCTGTTAGGCCAGACCCACGCAAGGTTTTCGCCCGCAGCCCGTCTCCTTTGAACATGCGGGC
>JAULCF010466652.1:0-11382 GCA_032361265.1 Devaleraea mollis | reverse complement strand
TACGCATCGCAGGAGCGCATCGAGCCAGGCGAAGTCATTGCCGTCTACGACCTCGGCGGCGGCACCTTCGACGCAGCAGTCCTGCGACGCACCGCGCAGGGGTTCGAGATCATCGGCAAGCCCGAAGGCATCGAGCGCCTCGGTGGCATCGACTTCGATGCCGCTGTCGCCGCACACGTCGCCCGTTCCCTCGACGGGGCACTCGACGATCTCGACGACGACGACCCGGCAGCGATCGCTGCCATGTCCCGTCTTCGTCAGGACTGTGTCGACGCCAAGGAAGCGCTCTCGTCGGACACCGACGCCACGAGTCCCGTGCTGCTCCCGACGCTGCAGACCGACGTGCGCATCACCCGCACCGAGTTCGAGGCCCTGATCCGGCCGTCGCTGGTCGACAGCATCGGTGCCATGCACCGAGCAGTGAAGTCGGCAGGCGTTGAATGGTCTGATGTCTCCAAGGTGCTGCTCATCGGTGGCTCCAGCCGAGTTCCCCTGATCTCGCAGATGGTGGCATCTGAACTCGGCCGGCCGGTTGCCGTCGACGCTCACCCCAAGCACGCCGTTGCTCTCGGCGCAGCATTTGCAGCATCCACAGAAGGACTCAGTGCGGCGGCCACACCAGTGGCCCCCGCACCCGCTGCCCCGGTAAACCCGGCACCGGCACCGGCACCGGCACCGGCACCCGCACCCGCTCCGGCACCAGTTCCAGCTCCCGAGCCTGTCGTGCAGGCGCCGCCAGCCAGGCCAGCTCCAGCCGTGACACCGCCGTTGGACCCACCGGTGAAGACGCCCGCCGCAGCCGTTGCGCCCCCGAGCCGACCAGCGCCTGCAGCGAAGCCCGAACCGACCCCCGACCCCATAGCGACACCCTCTGGCGATACATCGGGCGGCAGCCGCCTGCCGCTGATCGGAGCGCTTGTTGCCGTGCTTGCCGTTGTTGGCATTGGTGCCTTCGTCGTCTTGAACAGTGGCGGCGACAGCGAGACCGAAGCGGCGACCGCCTCGACGGTCGAGGCTGCCGACGATGGTGAGGGCGAAGACGACACCCCTGACGTCACCACCGATGACGCCGTGACCACCACGACCGAAGCGGTGACCACCACCACGGCGGCGCCACCCAGTGACGACGAGATGCTCACGTCTCTGTTGGGAGTCATCAATCCGTCGTTCTCGACGGTGACCGGCACCGTCGACGATGCCGGAGTGGTGACCCTCACCGGTCGGGCGTTCGACGAAGACGAGGCCGCCGCCATCTTGATCGCAGCCGACATGCCTGGCGTGTCCGAGATCGTCAACGAGATGGAAGTCCAGGCCGAGGATGAGCGCTGCACCGACATGGTCCAGTCTCAGCCGAACTGGGGCTGCATCACCAGTGCCTTCTGGGACGGAACGAACATCCAAGGTTCCTACTTGTCGAGTGCCGACTTCGAGGGACCCGTCCTGAGTCTCAGCGGCGCCCACCTCCACCTCTACTCGAACGTCTTTGCCAAGGAAGAGGTCGGTGTGGCCGGAGACTTCTCCACCGGCGGCGGCCAGTGGCAGGTCTACGCCGAGCCCGAGCAGATCACGGTCTCGCTGAGCCAACTCGGTGTCAGCGAGGTCCCCGAGAAACTCTGTGCGCTGATCGCCAACCAGAATCACACGATCGAGTCGCTGAACAGCGGAAACTGCTGGCCGGTCATCGACCTCACCCTCGAGCCGGCGGAGTAACCGGAGCGACCGAGTTGGCTCTCCCGCCCGCTCGTTGCCAGGATGTCGCCCGTGATCGAGCCGACTTTTGTTCCGTCCACCGATGGCGTCTCCGTGGCGTCTTACGACTTCGGCGGTGACGGCCCACTTCTGGTGTTCTGCCACGCCACCGGGTTCTGTGGCGGCATGTACGAACCGATCGCTCGCCGACTGACCAATCGCTTCCACTGCATCGGCCTCGACTTCCGAGGACACGGCCAGAGCGAGCGGCCCGATGGCGTCTCGATGGCCTGGACCGGCATGGGCCATGATCTCCTCGCCGTGATCGATCACGCACTGGCCGAGCGGGGTGACGCGCCGGACACACCGGTGTTCGCCGTCGGTCACTCGATGGGTGGAGCATCCATCGCCCTCGCCGAACTCGCCCGCCCTGGCTCGATCGCCTCGGCCTGGGCCCTCGAGCCAATTCTGTTCCCGACGCCGGCAGATGTCGACTCGCCCGACGGTCAGCCCCTCGACGAGTCACCGCTGGTTGCTGGTGCCCGCCGTCGGCGACCAGAATTCGAATCTCGCCAAGCAGCGTTCGAGCGCTACGGCAGCCGCCCGCCGTTCAGCGCGATCGACACCGAGGTGCTGCGGGGCTACGTCGACTACGGATTTCGGGACCTTCCCGAAGGCACGGTGCGGCTTCGCTGCGAGCCCGAGACCGAAGCGCAGGTGTTCGAGAACTCCTTCTCTGGAGCGTTCGAACGGCTCAGCGAGATCGGGTGCCCCTACCTCGTGGCGGCCAGCGGTGACGGAATGCCTCCCGCCCAGATCGTTCCCATGGTGGTCGAGCAGAACGAACGGTTCGTGTCGTTCGACTACCCGGATCTCACCCACTTCGCCCCGTTCGAGAACCCCGAGCGCATCGCCGCCGACATCGCCGAGTGGTTTGCCGAATCCTGATCGGGAACTGACCAACCACCGGGGACGTTCTTCCTGCATGACTGACCACGCTGAAACGAGCAACCTCGACAAGATCACCGGGGTCCTGCGCTCGGTGACCAACAAAGAGCCCCTCGACCGGCGCAACGTGTGGTTTGCGTACGAGACCGTCGACGGCGTGACCGAGACGCTCCGTGCAGTGTCTGATCGGTCGGCGAGGTTCGCCTTCGTGCCACCAACGGAGGCGTTGGTCAGCGCACGCATCGGAGCGGACGTCGAGGGTGCCGCGGTGGTCGATCTCGAGCCGAACGGTCAGCGGCTCGAACCCGGAGACCTCGTCGTCATCGTCGACGACATCACACCGGTCCATCTTCGCTACAACTGACGTTGCTGATCAGATCAGTTCGATCTCGTCGTCGGACTCGAGCAGGGTGCGCTCGTCAGGCAACTGCACGAGAACGTTCTTGATGTAACTGGCGGTGGCCTCAGCAAGGCCGACGTCGCGGCCTGCCTCCTCAGACAAGAACCACAGATGATCGAGCACCTGATGATAGATCTCGGCATCGACGAGCTTGCCCCGCTGAGGCTCGGGAACGGCAGCGATCGTGGGCTCGTAGCGCTCGGTGAGCCACCGGTAGGCCACGACGGCTTCGGGCATCACTCGCCCCGCCTCTTCGGCCAGTACGAGGCCGTGGCCGCGCATGGCATCCAGCAATCGACGAGCCTGATTCTCTTCGGCGTCGATGCCAGTGAGGGTGGAGAGCTTCCGTCGGTGGTGGCCTTCCTCGACGATCGCTGGACGGAACGTCACCACCCGTGCTCCGTCGCGCTCGACCAGTTCCATCTCCGCAGTGTCGAAGCCGAGTTCGTTGAGCCGACGCAGGCGATCGCGGATGCGCCACTGCTCGTCGGCGCCGACGACATCGGTGCGGGTGAGTTCAGCCCACAGCGCGTCGTAGCGAACGTGAAGCAACTCGATCAGAGCCATGGGGTCGACGCCGTTGCCGAGTTTGCCGAGGTGTTCCAGCTCGAACAGCCCGCCCGCCATGTTGTCTTTCGCAATCTCGAGATCATGGCGTCGTTGGCCGTCAGAGAGCTGAGGATGACGCTCGCCCGTCTCGGTGTCGACGAGGTAGGCAACCAGGTTGCCGGCGTCGCGTCTGAACAGAGCGTTGCCGAGTGAACAGTCGCCCCAGAAGAGGCCAACCAGATGAATTCGGACCAGCAGGACGGTGAGGGCATCGATCAGCTGATCGTGGAGGCCTTCGCCACCCTGCGCTGCGAACAGGTGCAGGTAGGGGAGCGAGTAGGTGAGGTGTCGGGTGATCAGGACCGAGTCGAGTGGGTCACCGTCTTCATCGAATCGCTCGTGAGCAACACCGACCAGATCGACGACGGGGAGGTCTTCCTCTTTCAGGAACGTCAGCAGCTCGAACTCCCGATTGGCCAACGCGGGGGTGAGCTCCTTCAAGGCGAAGTAGCTGCCCTCGTGCTCGATGAACCTGACCACGTGGCGGTGACGGCCACGAGGGAGGCGCACGGCGAACTCGTCGGGCCATTCGTTGAGCGTCGTGGTCCACGGCAGATGGAGGAAGTCCGGCTGTGGCTGAGTGGACGTCTTCAACCGGAGGGCAACCATGACGGCGACGATATCGGTCAGACTGTGCTGGTGACCGCTTCCTCGCCCGCCCTGACCGCATTGCCCGACGCCGCCAACGTGAGCGCCCCGGAACCGTTCGCTGGTCCTGACCACCCCATGCGCAAGCTCACGAGGCAGGTGGCGTTTGACGGAGCCTGGGACGCTGCTCGAGCAACGAAGGTCGGCGACTTGTTCGACTCGATGGCAGCGGACTGGTCGACCGATCACGTGGACGCCACGAAGGCGGCGCCGATCGTGGATGCGCTCGAACGGGGAACGGCCTCGAAGGCGGGGCGCTGGCTCGAACTCGGATCCGGGACCGGCGCCGGCACCCGAGTGTTGTCTGGCCACGTCGGGTCGCTGGTGGCGTTCGATCTCGCTGGCGAGATGCTGGCGCACGCCCCGGGAGAGCTCGCTCCCCGCGTGCGAGGCGATGCGTCAGTGCTGCCGTTCGGGGACAACACATTCGACAGCATTTTGATGGTCAACATGCTGTTGTTTCCCGGTGAAGTCGACCGGGTGTTGGCCGCCGGCGGCACCGTGGTGTGGGTCAACACGTTGGGCGATCAGACCCCGATCCATCTCCCCGCCGCTGACGTAGCGCAAGCGCTTCCCGGGGAGTGGGAAGGCGTCACCGCACGAGCGGGAACCGGTCTGTGGGCCACGCTCCGGAGATCAAACGGTGTGCGTGCGGCCTGAACGGTCGAGAAGGTCGAGCCATGGTTCGCGCTCGGAAATGCGCTGCACGACTCGTCGAGTGATTGCTCGCTTCCACCTCGGCTGCGCCGCGGTCATGCCATGGCCCACCGCCAGGTAGAGCTCGCTCGAGTTGGAGGGTGACCACACTCCACCGCTCATGTCCCACGCGTGGAGATGCCACTCAGCGGCAGCGATGCCGGCGTGCCCGCCAACGGTCGAGACACCATTGGCGAACCCGAACGGTGTGGCCCAATCGTCTGATGACGCTGCAGTTCGTAGCCGATCGGCGTAGTCGTTGGCCCGTTCGCTGAATTGTTCGATGGCATCGGGGCCGTCGACGTCACGAATGTCGAGAATGGCGAGTTCGTTTCTGCCGTCCAGTTGCTTTGCTGGGAAGGGAGAGGAGGCGTCGCCAGCGAGCGCTGCGTCGAGCCACTCGTGGTACCAACCAACGATCACCAGCAGGTGACGGGCCAGCTCATGGGCCGACCACTCACCGACGATGGTCTTGTGCCAGGCCCTTCCTTCGCGCAGGTTCGACTGTTCGACAACAGCGGCGACGCCTTCGTCGAACTGAGCGATGACCTGCGCCGGTTGGAGCGGTGTCACGCCGTTTGGTCAGCCGCCAGGACGGCCTCGGCCGCAGCAACACCGGACAGGAATGCGCCCTCGACCTTCGGGCCGCCAAAGGCGTCTCCTGCGAGTACGACAGGCCCAGGCGAGGTGGCCAAGACGGCGCAGCGATCTGGCCAGGGCTCGACAGGCCCGGCATAGCGCCACTTCTTGACCTGGACCTCGATGATGCTGGCATCGCCGAGGAGGGTGTCAGCGTGTGGCCGAAGGGCGGCCAGGATCTCGGCGTCGGTGGCGTCGAACAGTTCGGCCGAGAGCGCGTGCGAGGCGTGAAGGGTGACGGCGGGAATCGGGCTGATGCCCTTCACGCTGTTGTCGCAGCTGAAGGTGAAGACCGGATCGTCGGGGCGCTGGAGGGCTCCGGTCGGACCGAACGGAGCAGCCTTGTCGATCGTGGCGAGCAGCCCGACGACGGCGTGATAGCGAAGATCGCGAAGACCCGCCATCGCCTCAGGAATTCGGAACCCACCGCTGTCGAGGACTTCGAGCGACTGGGGAACTGGTGAGGTGATGATGACCGAGTCGCACTCATCGGGTGAACGAGCGCCACCGTCGTAGGAGATGGCGTAGTTGTCGCCGAGGGGGATGAGCGACGAGGCACGATGCGAGGTGAGGATCTGAACCGACTCCGGCAGCGTGGCCTTGAGATGCTTGGCCAGTTGGTTCATGCCACCAGCGGTTCGGTAGCGGGGGTAGCCGTCCCCATCCCCGTCGAATCCGCGACACCACTCTTCGACCACGCCGGCTTCGATCCACTCCGCGACCGCAGCGGTGAACCGCTCGGATCGTGCAGTGAAGAACTGGGCGCCGTGATCGAGGCGAGCATCGCCGATACGGCGGGTGGCAAGACGACCGCCAACGCTTCGTCCTTTGTCGACCATTCGAACCGACCTGCCTGCCTCAGCCAGCAAATGGCCAGCAATGAGACCTGAGAGACCGGCGCCGATGATTTGGGTGTCCACGGCAGCGAGGCTACCGGGCAGGGCTGAGCCACAGTTTTCGTCGGTCCAAGCCAGGAATCTTGTTTTCTGTTGAAGTGACAAAGAACTTCCACGAAGCGGTTGGTCGGGTCGCCTCTCGACGGAATCATGAGTGAATGAGTCGGATATTGGTCACTGAAGAGATCTCAGAGATTGGTTTGGACGCTTTGCGTGCGAACGGTCACGACGTTGACGTGCAGGTGGGGAAGTCGCCGGAGGAACTCGAGCAGCTGCTGCCCGGTGCCTCAGCGCTCATCATTCGTTCCGCAACCACCGTCACCGAGGAACTTCTCGCCGCTGGCGAGGACCTGGTCGTGGTTGGTCGCGCAGGCATTGGCCTGGACAACGTCGAAGTCGACGAAGCGACCAAGCGCGGCGTGATGGTGGTGAACGCTCCGCAGTCGAACATCATCTCGACCGCCGAGCAGACCATGAACCTCATGCTCTCGCAGGCTCGCAACACCGCCCAGGCCGACGCCGCCCTCAAGGCCGGCCGCTGGGAACGCTCGAAGTGGACCGGCACCGAGTTGCACGGCAAGACCCTCGGCATCTTGGGCCTTGGTCGAGTTGGCGCCCTCGTGGCTGCTCGCGCTGCAGCCTTCGGCCTCCAGCTCATCACCTACGATCCCTACGTCACCGAAGAGCGGGCTCGTCAGCTCGGTGTCGAGAAGGTGACGCTCGAAGAGCTCGCCGCTCGCGCTGACATCGTCACGATCCACGTGATCAAGACGCCAGAGACCATCGGTCTCATCGGCGCTGACTTCTTCGCCATGGCCAAGCCCGGCATCCGGATCATCAACGTCGCACGCGGCGGAGTGATCGACGAAGCTGCTCTGAACGATGCCCTCGTGAGCGGCGTGTGTGGTGGCGCAGCCCTTGATGTGTTCGACACCGAACCCAAGACCGAGTCGCCGTTGTTCGCTCACCCGAACGTGGTCGTCGCCCCGCACCTGGGAGCGTCGACACACGAGGCTCAGCTCAAGGCCGGCGTCACCATTGCCGAGCAGGTCAACCTCGCCCTCGCCGGCGACTTCGTGCCGTTCGCTGTCAACATCGATGCTGCTGAGGTCAATGAGACCATGCGTCCGTACCTGGCCGTTGCGGAACAGCTCGGTGCCACGTTCGCTTCACTCGGCGACGGCATCCCCGCCGATGTCGAAGTGATCTTCGAAGGTGAGATCGGTGGGTACGACAACCGTCTCGCCACCCTGGCTGCGGCCAAGGGCATGCTCTCGGTCGGCTCGGACGAGCCGGTGTCCTATGTCAATGCGCTGAGCATCGCCGCCGAGCGAAAGATCGAGATTCGGGCGACCTCAGCTCCCAGCATCCAGCAGGACTATGTGAACCGCCTCGTCATCCTCGGCGGCGGCCGACGTCTTGCCGCGACCCTCATGGGTCTGCGGAACGAAGCGCGCTTGGTGCGAGTCGACAAGCACGTGCTCGATGTTCCCCCGAGCGACAACATGCTGTTCCTGCGCAACGACGATCGTCCCGGCATGATCGGCCAGGTCGCCACCGCTCTTGGCGACGCCGACATCAACATCGACGACATGGCCGTGGGCCGTCATCCGCAAGAGAGCGCAGCACTCATGGTCATCTCCAGTCGTCAGGTGGTCAGCGACGACACCTTGGCAGCGCTGCTGGCCATCGACGGCATCATGACCGTCGACCGCATCAGCCTGGGCTGACGCCAGGCACGATCTCGATCACGGTGGTGGCGATTCCCTCTTCGATGACGATGGTTGCATCGAAGGGGATTTCGTCGCGATTCACGAAGCCGAAGTAAGCCTCGTCGCCGACATAGAGCCCGCCGTCGAGCGTGAGCTGGCTGTCCCAGCCGAAGCGGACTCGTCGGTCGGTCGTAGCGGTGTCGACGAGATCGAATCCGGTGGCGGGAAAGATCTCGCCAGGGAATCGAGTGGCGAACAACTCGTCGAAGTCATCGGGCAGATCCTCAGCGACGAAGAGGCACTTGAGATTGAAGGCGAGTGAGCGATCTTCGTTCACCACGACGCTGCCGTAGTACGTGCCGTCGGGCAAGAGATTGCCGCCCGGAGTGCAACCGCCGCCTGCGGCGAACTCGAACACCTCGCCCATCGGGGTCGGGGGCAACGTCGATCGAACCGTGGTTTCGATGGAGGGTGCCACTGTCGTCGTGGTGTTCTCTGACTGCGGCGGAAGCAACGTGACAGCGACCGCCTCCACGCCGGTCGAAGACGAGCGGTTCTGAGCCAGGATGTATCCGGCAGCGCCCACGAGGATCGCAACGGAGGCGAAAAAGGCGAGAAGTCTGCGATCCATCATCATCTGAGCGTGCCAGTGCCTTCCATGTGGGTCAACGCGAGTGGTGAATCGACTCAGCCAGCTGAGCCAAAAGGCCAGCTGGCTGCATCGTCACGATTTCCACGATCGAGGCCGGATCAACGCCGCCATGAAGCCGACGGCGAGACCCAGCAGCAATGCTCCGGGTTGGAGCTGGTGGATGGTTCGTTTCACATGATCTCGTTAGTTGAAGGGGGTCCATGAGCTGTTGCCCAGGTCGTCGAGGTCGTTCTTCTGGACGCCAGCGTCAGAGATGGTGAAGATCGCATCGCCGATGATGACCGAACGCTGGACCTCAGGCTGGTAGCTCCAGCAGTAGTCGTCAAACGGCGGGCTGTCGGGAGCGATGCTGTCGACCGGCGGGTCCAACTCGATCAGCTCTTCTTCAGCGAAGGAGGCTTCGGCGTCTTCATTCTCGGCAACCCGCTCGGTTGGCTCGTCTTCGAAGACGATCTCTTCTTCGAAGTAGTCCGACTCGCACTCGCTGTTGACGGGGTGCCCAATGCGGCCGAGTTCGGTGAGCGTGTTGTCCGCATTGATCTGGACCAGCACGGCCGTGGCCGAGTTGCTCTCTTCACCGGTCTCGTTGTCGTAGTTCCACGACGACACCGGGATCACTGCGAGGTTTCGCTCACCCCAGAAGAGGAACGCCTTCGGATCCCAGTCGATGCTGGAGTAGCTGTTCTGGCCGAAGTCGGTTTGGTCGACTCGAAGCGGGTTGGTGAGGTCACTCACGTCGAACAGCGACGCCTGGGCGCCAGTGGTGACACCCTCGTCGGATGCGTCTTGGCCGATGCCGAGCAGTTGGCCGTCGCCCACCGGGTGCAGATAGGTGGAGAACCCGGGGATCTTGAGCTCGCCGAGCACGGTGGGGTCGGTCGGATCTGAGAGGTCGACGGTGTACAGCGGGTCGACCTGGCGGAAGGTGACGACATAGCCGACGTCGCCCATGAAGCGAACGGCGAAGATCCGCTCACCCTTGCCGAGCCCATCGACGAAGCCGACCTGGACGAGTTGGTCGCCCTGTTCCTCGAGGACCGTGACCATGCTCTGGCTTTCGTCGCTGCGACTCCAGACCTCGCCGTCGGTGGTGGCAACACGGAGGTACCCGTCGTGTTCGCTGAGGCTGTATTGGCTGAGCAAGCTGCCGATGACCGAACCAGAGGCGACGTACTCGGTCGAGCCGATCTCGCTGATGTCGAACGTGTGCATCGAGGTGGTGAAGTCGTCCTCGGATGCAATCTGCTCGCCGGTCTCCCAGTCCCATTCGGGGTAGCGGTTGCTGGCAACGGTCAAGCGATCGGTCGAGGCGTAAACGGTCTGGCCGTCGCTGAGGACACCGAGCGAGTCGTTGACCGAGAGGCCGTCATCGATGTCGACGGTCAAGATCGTGAGCGCTCCAAAGCCGGAGAAGTCGCTCGGGATGTACATGTCGGTGCAGTCGAAGGCTTGCCCTTCGGCCACGATGTCGCCGTTGTCGGACTGGCGGTAGGTCGGGATCCACTGTTCGATCGTGGACTCTTCGATGATTTGGCGGTTGGCCCGCTGCGCTGCGTCTTCGGCCCCTTCGTTGGAGGGAAAGAGGAAGTCGAAGTTGCCGAGGCCCGAGCTGGTGACGATGCGGATCGAACCGTCGACCTCACGAGCCGACAGGTAGTTGCCTTCGATCTCGACCGTTGCGCCGATGTCGCCGGTGGCAAGATCGACTTCGGTGATCTTCGAGGTGCTGATGCCGTTGGGTCGGTAGCTGCTGCCTGCGACGTCTGACGAGAAGGCTCCCACCGACCACGAGTTGGAGAGCAACAAGACGCTGTCGCCGACCAGGAACATCTCGGCGCCCCAGGTTTCGTCGTCGAGCGCAATCGAACGGGTCAGCTCAGGCTCGTCACCGGTGACGTCGAAGACCTCGATGGTGTTGCCCCTCATGATGATGAGACGCTCGCCGTCGGTCTTGACCCGGTCGGCTTCTTCGACGTTGATCTCTTGGTTGTTGGTTCCAGAGAACCGGCTGTCGCCACCACTGTCTGCCGATGTCGTGGTGGGAGCCGCAGCGTCACTGGCGGAATCGTCCATGGCCTCTTCGCTCATGGCGTCCATCTCCATGATGTCAGGGCCCCAATAGCCGCCGTTGCCGAAGCCGTACGGGCCGACGCGCTCGATGCCCTCTTCGATGAGGTGATCGAGAAGAGCGTCGCAGGAGTCCGCGAGTTCGAGCCGGGCCGAGGTGAGTACGACGTCTGCACTCGACAGGTCGGTCGACGGAGACGAAGCACTGTCACCGTCGGAGACGCAAGCGCCGGCAAGAAGCGTCAACGCCAGGGCGCCGGGGAGGAATCGAGATCGAAGGTGCGCAGTCATGGTGAATCAGACGATCCATCGGCGAACGTGGTTCCCGGCCGCGTCGATGTCATCGTTTCGTCACATCTGCCCCACCTGCGATGCGCTTGGGGTCGGGTCCTCGCAGGTTCAAACAACCCTTGCTCAAACTGAGAA
>JAULCF010466651.1:2686-13626 GCA_032361265.1 Devaleraea mollis | reverse complement strand
ACGATGCGATCCGAGAGATGTTCGGCTTCGTCCATGTAGTGCGTGGTGAGCAGGACGGTCTTGCCAATGTCCCGAAGGGCTTCGATCATGCCCCAGGACTCTCTACGGGCGCTCGGGTCGAATCCGGTGGTTGGCTCGTCGAGGAAGACCAGTTCGGGGTCGCCAACAAGAGCAAGAGCAAGGTCGAGCCGCCGTTTTTGGCCACCGGATAGCTTGCGCGTGCGGTGGTCCTTGCTGCTCGTGAGTCCAACGAGTTCGAGAGTTTCTTCGGCGTTGCGAGGGTTTGCGTAATACGCCGCTTGCATTTGCACGGCTTCGCCGGCGGTCAGTTCGGGTACGGGTTCGGACTCCTGGAGAACGATGCCGATCTTTTCGCGCCAGGACAAGGGTGCTCGTTCCGGGTCCACGCCAAGAACTTCGACGGTGCCAGAGGTTCGTTTGCGGAAGCCCTCAAGGATCTCAATGGTCGTGGTTTTGCCTGCGCCATTGCTGCCGAGAAAGGCCAGAATTTCGCCGGTTTGGACTTCGAGATCAATCCCGTCGACGGCCATAAAGTCGCCGTATTGCATTGTCAGATTTTGCACACCAATGGCTGTACCCACCCGGAGGCCTCCTGGAGTTAGATGCCCATTGTTGTCGTCGCTGTGGTTGGTGGCAAAACGCGCTCGAGCGGGCGATGGTTTCCCAGTCGCCCGCTCGTACCGCCTCTGCAAGCCGATCTCTCGACTTCCCGCCAGAGGTACATTCGTGACCGCCGCCGCCTATCCACCACTCACGAACATCTAAAGTATGGCAGTTATAGACTTTGGATGCAATGTCCAAACCTGAGATTATGGGTACACTGATTGCTAGGGGCTAGATGGATCGGAGGCCTCGGTGGCGTCAGTAAAGCGGCAGCGCCTCAGCGCAGAGGAAACTCGTGAACGGCTGATCGGCGCCGGAATGTTGTTGTTGTCCAACAACGGCATGTCGGTTGGGCTCGACGCGGTCACTCTCGAACAAGCGGTCCGCGATGCTGATGTTTCGCGCTCCTCGGCATACGCAGCGTGGTCGACCGACGATCGGTATTTGCCGCAAGAACTATTCCAGCGCACGGTGCTACGCCGCGCTGTTGCGGACCGAAATGCCACGATCGAACAGCTCCAGACAATTGTGGCCGAGGTTGTTGTCACTCATGGCGAGACCATGAGTTCCGAGGAGCTACTTCGAGAAATGATTCGCGTTGGGGGAGCGGCCAATGTGGAGTCGGTCGCTGGTTCGACGAGCTGGCAGCTCGTGATTGCGCTTCGCGCCATTCTGCACAGCACGTTTGAACGCAACCGTGATGAAGATCTTGCGCTCTGGATGGACGAGTCCGAAGAGGAACTGCGGGCCGAGACAATCCGCGATGTCTACCGGCCCCTTGTCGAACTGATTGGCCTCACGCCGCGTCCAGAGTACGGGGACCGCGCCTATGAGTACGGCGAGATTAGCGCGGCAGCAATGACCGAGGGTCTGGCGATGCGCTACTCCCTGCAGGCCCGTAGGCATCTCGACGGTCTAACCCATCCCAAGGACCCGACGCGTGAGTGGTCGCTCTACTCGCTTATGTTCGAGAAAATTGTCCACACGTTCTTTTTGCCGCCGGGTGGCGGCGAGTGGGACTAGCTATCAGGGTTACGCAGTAGGCGTAAAGGTTGCAGGCAGGTGCTTGATGCCGTGAATGAAGTTTGACTGCAGGAGGTCGGGTGGTCCCGATGCTTCGATGTCGGGCAGTCGACGGAAGAGCTCGGCGTACATGACGCCGATCTCTCGGCGTGCGAGGTGTGCGCCGAGGCAGAAGTGCGGTCCAGGTCCGCCAAAGCCAATGTGTTTGTTGGGATCGCGCCGTACGTCAAACTTCAGGGGGTCGACAAAGAGCTCTTCGTCGCGGTTCGCTGCGAGGTAAAACATCGCAAGCTTGTCGCCCTTCGCAATTTGGGCACCGCCCAACTCGAGATCTTGCGTTGCGGTCCGGCGCATGTAGGTCACTGGGCTGGCTAGGCGAACAATCTCTTCGACCGCTGTTGCTGTGACTCCGTCGATGTCGTTCTGCCAGATCGCACGTTGGTCCGGGTTCTGCGTCAGGTAGTGCAGACCCCACGAGATTGCGTTGCGGGTCGTTTCGTTGCCGGCAACAACGAGAAGAATAAAGAAGCTTGCAATGTCGGCCGAGGTCAGTTCGTCGCCTTCGATTTCGGCGTTTACCAGAATCGAGGTGAGGTCATCGGCGTCGCCGCCCTTCTTGGACTCGGCGACACTGGTCATGAGCTCGGCGAGGGCTCCACCGGCGGTGAGAAGTGCCGTTGGGATGTCGACCGCTTCGGAGACATATTCGGGGTCCGAGGCGCCGAGGATGATGTTTGTTTGATCAAAGACGAAGTCGAGCTCGCTGCGCGGGACACCCATGAGATCACAGACGATGGCCAGCGGTAACCGTGCGGCAACGTCAACAACAAAGTCGCACTCACCCCGTTCGGCGATTTCGTCGACGATCATGCTCGCCTGTTCCACGACGGATTGATCGAGCTGAGCAAGCATGCGAGGTGTGAAGCCCTTGGAGACAATCTTGCGCAGCTGGCTATGGCGAGGATCGTTCATAGCGATCATGGAGCTGAAGAAATCGTTGAAGGCTTGAGGGAGGTCGAGGACGGTGATGCCCTCGGCCGAGGAGAACAGCTCCGGTGCCCGCGACATTTCGGCGATCAAGTCGTATTGCGTGACCGCCCATGCGCCTGGGCCGTGAGGGATGCCGAGGCCGGTTGTGTCGGCTTCGGGAAAGTACTGCGGTGCCTGGCCCCGAAGTTCGGCGAGTCGTGCATCGATGGTGGCTTCGTCCTGTGTCCAGAACGGAGCGAGGATGGGGTTGGACAAGTCCGGGTCTTCAGGGCGCATCTGAGTCACTGTAGAGAGTGAGCTACTCGATGCCGTGGTCAAGCGCGTAGCGAATGAGTTCTTGTTTTCGGTTCAGCTGAAGTTTCTTCAAAATGTTACGAACGTGATTCTCGACGGTCTTGGGAGAGATGAAGAGTGTCTCTCCAATTTCTTTGTACGTGTGGCCCCGTGCGACGAACTGGAGCACTTCGCGTTCGCGTTCGGAGAGCGACTCTCCGGGAGCTTCGGCTTTATGGAGTCGGCGGAACTCGGTGAGGACAAGAGCGGCGAGTGATGCCGAAAACACTGGCTCGCCTTTGGACGCTTTCCAAAGCTGCTCTCGTAAGACATCGGGCTCGGTCGATTTCACGAGATACCCGAGCGCTCCCGCAGCGATTGCGTCGAGGAGATCCGATTCGGCCTCTGAGACGGTCAGCATCACCACCGGTACGTTGCCCGCTAGTGCTTTAACCAGTGCGATACCGCCGCCTTCGGGCATGTGGAGGTCTGAGAGCACCAGGTCTGGGTCGGTCGCCTCGATCACCTTGATGGCTTCGGCGGCGTCTCCCGCCTCACCAACAACGGTGAAGTTCTCGCCGAGATCGGCTCGTAGGCCACTCCGCCAGATCGCGTGGTCGTCTGCGATGACAACCTTTACTGCCGCCATGTTGGACTCCTTTGTGGCTCTACAGCCATAACTGGACCTCTGTGCCGCGTCCGGGTGCACTCTCTATATCGGCGAAGCCGTGTGCGTCTTCAAGGCGGCCCTTGATGGATCGTGAAACGCCGATGGATTCGGTGGTGTGCTCCGGGTCAAACCCTGAGCCGTTGTCCTTGACACTGACAAAGACCATTGCGTTGGGGACAGCGCTTGGCGGTGTGAGAAACGAGTCGGTTGGTTCGGCGTAAATCGTCACGGTTGTTGCTGCACCATGTTTGCTCGCGTTCGTCAACGACTCGCCAACAGCGCCCGACAACGCGGTCAGCTGCGGTTCGGTGAAGTCGGGAAGATCGCCGGCGACAACAACGCCGACCTTGCACTCTGGGTAGAGGCGTTCGTGGCGGGCGGCGAGATCGTGCATGGACGGTTCGAAGGCAAGGGTCTGCCCAGGTGTGCCGGCGAGAAATCCACGAAGGTTGTGTTCTTGATCGCGGGCGAGGGCTGCGAGCTCGACATCGGTCGACCGTCGCTGAATGACGGCAAGGGTCTGGAGCACGCCGTCGTGAAGTTCTCTTGCGAACTCTTCGCGGGCACGGGCGATCGAGATCTCCACTTCGGCTCGACGTAAGCGGGTGATTACATATCCAGCGATCGTGCCGGTCAGGACCCATAGCCCCAACTTTGAGACCGATGCGACCGGGCTGGTCGCCCGGTCGAGTATCACGACCTCGGAGATGTACGCGGCTGCTCCCGTCACCAACGAGGTAAGCAGCCCAGCACGGGTGCCAAAGACCAGCCCGGCTGCCATGACCCCAGCTGCGGGCCATGACCAGGGGAGCGATTGCGGGCGTAGATCGTTGTACACGAGACCGTCACCAAGGAGGACGACAATCCCTATGGCAACCTCGAACACAACCGTGCTGGTAGCGAGCGGGTTGAGTATGGCCTTGCCTCCTCGTCGAGGCGTCAGTAGAGCCGTCGTGACGACCATGAGAGAGATCAGGGCCCACGCGTGTGGTTCTCGAATGAGGTTCTCTCGCGACAATGCAACGCCGGCGGCCGCCCAGAGAAGTGTCGCTATACGAAACACCGACAAGGTCCGTACGAGGCCAGTCGCCAAGGCCTCATCGCTCTCTCGAGCAGACGTTGGCGTGCCTAGGCCAAATGGCAGGTTGCGAAAACTAGTAGGTGTGTCGATTCACTAAGCATGGCCATCCCCCAGGCGACTTTGGGGGAATTCCCCAGGGATCCTTGGCTGACTTATCTGGCTGAATGGAAACATGATGAGCACAACAACCACCGAATCCCCCGAAATCGAAGCCCAATCGCTGGCCTCCATGGCCGCTCAGGCGAAGCCTGACCGCAACCGGGCAATCGACTTCTACCGGGTAGTTGCCATGTTGGCGGTTGCCTTTGGCCACTGGCTCGCACTCGTTGCCGTGAGTGATGCCGAGGGCGAACTCGTCGGCGGTAACGCCCTCGAGTTTGTTTCGTCGCTGAGCTGGGCAACCTGGCTCCTGCAGGTCATGCCGCTGTTCTTTGTTGTTGGCGGTTTCTCTTCGGCGATGTCGCTCGACTCCCACAACCGCAACAACGGTCGCTCCCAAGACTGGATCGCTGCTCGGCTCCGTCGCATGCTCCCTCCAGCAGTTGTGCTCGCAGCTACCTGGTTGGCTGTGCTCGCCGCGGGGGCCGCAGTGGGGCAGCTCACTCTTGTGGCGACCGCCCTCCATGCCGGTGCGATTCCGCTTTGGTTCCTCGCCAACTACACGATCGACACGGCGCTCGCCCCGTTCGTGCTTCCAGCGTTCCGACGTAACCCGATTCGTTTCTCGGTGCTCATTGGTGGGGCGTTTATGTTCTTTGAATTGCTCCGCATCGCTGATGTTCCGGTTATTCCGCACGTCAACTGGGTGCTCGGCTGGTTGATCTTCCAGGTCATGGGAATGGCATGGCGTGACGGGTTGATCCCAACCGGTCGTTCGTTGATTGGTCTCGCAGCGGGTTTTTGGGCGGCGACCGTCGCACTCGTACTTACCGGCGGGCCATGGATTGTGTCGATGGTCAACATTCCAGGTGTCGATAACTCGCCAACCGCTCCTCCAACGCTCAGCCTGATGACGTTTGGTGCAGCGTTCAGCCTCACCGCAATCGCCGCAGCACCACGTGTTTCCAATGCGCTCGCTGCTCGCCCCAAGGTATGGACGGCTGTTGTTGGTGCAAACACGGTTGCGATGAGCGTCTACCTCTGGCACATGACCGCTGCAGTGATCGTTACCGCGGTCATGCATTTCACGGTCGGTATGCCAGAACATGTTGTTGGTTCGATCGACTGGTGGCTGTTCAAGATCCCAACCGTTGCTGCTTCGGCATTGGTGCTCGCTCCGATCGTCTACTTCGCTGCCCGCGTTGAACGCAAAGCGCTCCTCGCTGCTCGCCGTCCGTGGAACCATGGACTCGGCTCGATCTTTGCGGTCGCCATCGTGACCTCTACGGCCCTCAAACTCTGGAGCGGCGGTCATGTCGAGACAGCTGGTCCGGCACTGATCGTGCTCGTTCTGCTCGGCGCAACGATTCTTTCCCCGACCCGCAAGTCGGCCGAAGAGCTCGAGGCCGAGTTCGCCGAGCTTCGCTAGCTGCTACTCGGCGGTTCGTTCGATCGAAACAGTGCCAAGTCCTGCGTGACGGCCCGCTGCCACCGACCCTGGTGGTAACGGGCTGATGCCTGTACACGTTCCCGACATCACGAACTCGCCAGCCTGTAGGCCTATCTGGCGGGCGCTCAGATGGTTCGCAAGCCACTCGAGAGCACGCCACGGGTCTCCGAGAATGGCTTCGCCCCGGCCTTGTTTGACCAGCGTTCCATCGATCTCGAGCTCGACCTCGATTTCGCGGAGGTCAGGACAGCTGTCCACGAGCACGGGGTTGCCAAACACAACACCGCCGTTTGCGCCGCTGTCGGCAATAAGGCTCAGATAGCCAACACCCGTGAAGTCTTCGAAGCGGGCTGAGACAAGCTCGAGCGCTGGAGCGACCGCGATTGTTGCCGCACGGACCTCATCCACCGTGTATTGGGTACGACGCGACGGCAGATCCCGGCCCAAGATAAACGCAAACTCGCCCTCGATCGCCGGGTTGATCATCGCATCTCGATGCAAGACGTTCGACTGATAGACCGTGCCGTCAAACACACGTCCGGCAAAAGGGCCAGGCGAGTTCAGTACCTTCATGGACGCTGCCGAGGTACACGCAACCTTCCAGCCAACCGTGCTCCAACCGAGTTGTTGGGCGTGCAGATCGGCCAACGCATGGGCGCTACGTAGGTCTTGTGGTGTTGCATCGCCGAGGCCGCCGATTTGGTTGATAAGGCGGCGAGCGTTCGTTAGTTGGCGCGCACCGGCCTCCACCAGCTCCGGAGAGAGCGGAAAGTCCATGTCACTGGTCTACAGATGACAGGTACGGGAGCGCAAGGAATTTGTTCCAGAGGTAACGTGGCGGATCTACTCGACTTCAGGAGAACTAGCAATGGCTCAGACAGCACTTGGCGGCAACCCAGTACAGACAACCGGTGATCTTCCAGCGGTTGGTTCCGCTGCTCCAAGCTTCACATTGACCGGCAATGACCTCAGTGCCGTCACCTCAGCAGACATGGCTGGGAAGCGTGTTGTGCTCAACATTTTCCCATCCGTTGATACCCCGACATGTGCCACAAGTGTTCGGACGTTTAACGAACGTGCGGCTGCTCTGGAGAACACCACGGTGTTGTGCGTCTCCTCGGACCTGCCATTTGCGCAAGGTCGTTTCTGTGGTGCTGAGGGAATCAGCAACGTGCAGACCGTCTCGACATTTAAGAACCCAGAATTCATGAGCGACTACGGCGTTGGTTTGGCCGATGGCAAGCTCGAAGGTCTTTGCGCTCGCGCTGTTGTCGTTCTCGATGAGTCCGGCAACGTTGTGCACCAACAATTGGTCGCTGAAATTGCCGATGAGCCAGATTACGACGCAGCGATTAGCGCACTCGGCTAAACGCATTTGACTTCTCGAAGACAAAGCGGCCGCACGGTGGCCGTTGCACTCATCGCTGGATTCTTGACGGTGGTGTCGCTTGTTCTGCCCTGGTTTGATCTCTTGGGTAAAGAGCGGTCGAGTATCGATCTCGTGAGCAGCGCAAGCGCGCTCGATGTCATCGATGGCGGTGTCAAGGTTCTGGTCATTTTTGGCTGGCTCTTGGCGCCGCTGCTCGTTTCGATTGCCATGTTTTTGGCCGCTGCAGGACGGCACCGCCTCGCCGCAATTCTGCTTCTTCCGATCGGGGTCCTGTTTGTTGCTGTTTTTCTGATCGGCATGATCATTGAGGACATCGGTATTGCATGGGGCGCGATCTTTGGTGCAGTGTTCGCAGCACTGACCACAGTTTTTGCCATCATGGTCCTTCGTACACCGAAGACAGCGGCGATCGCCGCTGATCCTGTTCGGTAGAAGGACCCCGCGTGAGCGAACTGCACATCTTCTTCATCGACGAGCTCACCGTTGCCGGTCCCGGTGATGTCATCACGTTTGGACGAAGTGGGGACATTGAGCTCGACGAGGCAAACCAGTACATGCATCGAATCGTGGGCACGTTCTTTGACCAAGACAATGTGTGGTGGTTGGCAAACAAGAGCCGTCACGGAAATTTGACCTTGGTCGGAAACACCGGTCGACTGACCCGCCTTCCGCCCGAGGCGGTCTCGGCCATCACCGAACAACGCGGTGTACTGCGCTTTGATGCCGGCCCCTCGACGTATGAACTTGGTTGGACGCTTCCGGGTCAAGAGCCGTTAATGCCGCCCGTCGCCGACGATGAAGCCGACCCTTCGATGGCCACGACCCAGTTTGGGATCGTGCCGCTCAATGATGAGCAACGAATGCTGCTTACTGCGCTTGCGGAACGATCGATACTCGACTCGTCGGTTCCGACGAGTGACCTGCCGGCGAACGCATCGGTGGCGCATCGCTTGGGCTGGTCGGCAAAGAAGCTCGACCGCAAGCTCGACTACTTGTGTGCCCGTCTCTCTGCCGAAGGCGTTCGCGGGTTGCGGGGCGAGAAGGGTTTTGAGGCGATCGATAGGCGTAGCCGCCTCGTTGATCACGTGATTTCGTCGGGCATGATCGGCGCTGCCGATGTGGCGTTGCTCCCGTAACGATCCGTAAGGGTGAACCCCCTATAGGCAGCTCCGAGAGATGCCGACAGTATTGCTAGATGGTTAGTGAAAATATGGGAGTGGGCGGACAATGAGCGAACATGACAACACCAATGAGGATGCCGTCCCGTGGGGAGATGGTGCCGCCGCTTCACCGCCGCCGCCTGCACCCACTCACGCGTCGCCTGCCCCTGTTCCTCCCGCACCTGCTGCTCCTGTTGTGCCGCCCCCGCCGCCGGTTCACGCTCCATTGATCGGCAGTGCCATCGGCGGTGGCCAGGTACCACCGTCGCCGCCAGCCGTTGACCAACACGCCGTGCTCGCTTCGACAGGAAACCCCGTGCTCTCCGGGGCCTACGGAGTCACCGAGCAGCCGCAGGCCCCCGACGTACCAAAGCCGTCCAGCAAACTTCCGTGGATTGCCGCGGTACTCGGCACCCTTGTCCTGCTCGGCGGCGGTGGATTTTTTGCCCTGACTGCGTTTAGCGCCTCGGGTGGCGCTGAGACCCCTGAAGCCGCGGTTGACGCCATGATCGAAGCCCTTGGCAACGAGGACTTTGTCACCATTGGCGAACTCATCGAACCGAGCGAGCGACGGACAATTGTCGAGCCAACCATTACCGATGTCCTCCCCGAGCTCGTCCGGCTCGGCGTCTTTGACGAAGAGATCGACGCCTCCGATGTCGAAGGGGTCGATTGGGAGTTCACCGACGTCACCTACCGTGTCGAGCCTCTCGCCCAGAACCCAGACATGGTCCACGTGTATTTCACCGGCGGCCAAGTTGCGAGCGAGTTCAATGCCGCCGAGTTCCCCTTCAGCGATCTCCTTCGCGAAGAGTTTGGCGACGAGCTCGAAAACCAAGATCGCGAAACAGATCAGATCGAGGTCTCCGAGACGCCCCTTACCTTTGTGCAACGTGATGGCCGCTGGTATTTCTCCGGCTGGTTCAGCGTTGCTGAAGCAGCGCGACTCGATGCGGGAGCCCGGCTGCCGCGAGCGAGCGAATCACCTGCAGCGCTCGGCTCCGAATCCCCCGAAGCGGCTGTCGAAGCGATGTTTGACGAGCTTGTCGACTGGAACCTCGAGGGTCTCATTGGCCGCATGGACCCCGAGGAGATGGCAGCGATGTACCGCTACTCGCCGCTGTTTCTCGAAGACGCACAAGCTGCCCTCGACGAACTCGACGAGGAGCTTCGGGCGGAGAATTTCAGTTGGGATATGCGCGACTTTTCCTTCGATGTCGAAACGGACGGCGATGACGCAATCGTGACCGTGCGAGCGTTTACGGTCGATGTGCAAGCCACGGACGTCGACATCACGATGACGTACTCCCGAGACGAAATCACCGGAAGCGTAAGCGCAGAAGAATTTGGTGGCCGGGGAACGCTTAACGCAACAACAACCAAGTGGACTATCGGTGGCGTCGTCGACGGTGAGAGCTTTAACGTCGACATCGAAATCGATCCTGATACCTACACGATCAGCGGTTCAGGAAATGTTGCTGGCGACTCCGCCGAAGGTGAGCTTGTCTTTGATCCCGACAACGTGTGCTCCCGCTACTCGTTGAGCGCAAGTGACGGGACGAACGAATCTGGATGCCTCGAAGATTCATTCGCGGGCGACGACGATAGTCGTGCAGCTCTCTCGCTCTATCAGGACACATTCGATGACTGGCCAACAGAGTTTCCAGGGTTCACCATGGCCACACATCGCACCGATGGCGAATGGTATGTCTCGCCTGTCGGAACCGCCTTTGACGGATACGTGGGCTTGCTCGGCTCCTTCGAGGAGGATCAACTCGAAGAACTCCTGGCGTCGGCTGGTGGTCTCGATCCAATGGACTCGGTGAACGATGTGCTCAACGGGGTCACCGGTGGCGATCTGTTGCCATCGTCTTCCGACGACACTGGCGACATCGACGACCTCTTTGATGACCTCGAGTCGGCAATGGATGACGAAACCTTTGACGACACGTTCGACGATGAGGATCTGTTTGCGCCGATCGATCCAGAGCTCGAGAGCACCATTGTGCTGACGATCGATCGCGGCGCTATCGGCGAACTGGCCGACTCGGTCGAGGTCGGCGGCTACGACCTTGCCACTATTGATCTCGATGCTGGCGACACGCTCATCGTCACCGTACAAACCAGTCCGTCGTCTTCGCTCGACACGACCCTCACGATGGTGAATCAAGCATCGGGAG
>JAULCF010465540.1:0-11384 GCA_032361265.1 Devaleraea mollis | reverse complement strand
GGCGAGATCAGATTGAAACTATAGCACCTTCATTCCACAAATCCAGAGTGTATCATATACACGTTGGTACCCTTTCTGAATCAATTTTATAATTATAAACTTAATTTAGAATGGAATTTCAGGCCCTTATCCCTGGGTTGTAAAATATGAAAGCGTTGCCAAAGGCTCGGTGAGCCAGCCAGTAACTCGTGTCAATAGACGAAGGAATTTTGTAAATACGCGTGTCATGCGCCTCACGCTTCGACGCGTTTGACGTGACACTACGTGAAGGGGGTACCACTGAGCAATGCCTCAGTGGCGCCATTAGCTGACGCCCTACCGCGATGGAAGGTGTAGTGCGTGCATTCCTACACAACATACTATGTCTAGTAGGATATGTGTTATTCATCATGAATCATACATTCTTTACGTAACATGGGCTTCGCGTAGCGTGAAACATCAGCCCCGTGGAAATTGCATAAATTTTGGGGGGGAATAGGTGCAGGCTTAGCTCAGATCACGCAGTGCACACATTGCCGAATGGGTTTATGTGAGTGCAAAAATAGTGCTCGAAGATGATTGCTCCTTTGCGTAATTATATACAATATGCGTATACTCCACTGCACTACGGAGCAGGAATGAGACGAGATAAATTAAGAACTGTATGCCCTATACTGAACTACAGGCACCGTACGGTAAAAGTAGTACATACAGGTCATATTGCAATGCTCTTCTCACATGGTGCGCACAATGCAGACTTGAATAATGCTGGTGCAATATTTAAGCACTATCTCCGATCACGCAGTGCGTGCAATGCCAACTTGCTAAAAATGAATGTAATTTTGCAGCTTGACAAATATTGCGCCTTTGAATAAATAGAAAAAATGGGCGTGATCGGTACAACATTGCTTAGCAGCAAGGATATTATACAAGAAGGTAACTGCATGGGTTAAGCTCGATAGTAAACCGGCTCGACACTGCAGGCCCACATGGCCTACTCTCCATAGTAAACTAGCTATACACTGCAGTACATAGTCGGCTTTTTGTGGAGCTCGGGTCATGCAGTGCTGGCTGTGACGATTGTTTGAAGGCGTTTGCAGATATGCACCTGATGAGTAAAGCGCCTTTGTATAAAATTTAAACGGGGCCGTGGGCAACATAACATTGCTAAGCGTAGAGGACCCAATAAAAGTGTAGAGCAGCGTTGTATAAGCTCCATGGTAAACTAGTTATGCACTGCACTATGTAGCCGGCTTACTGTGGAGTTCAACCACGCATTGCGTGTAATACAGACTTGGTTAAACCGAGTGCAAAAACGCGTAGCACGAGGATTTGCACTGGCGTTGACAATTTCTGCATAGGCCAAGCTCCATAGTAAACGACCTACACAATGCAGTACATAGTCAACCTTTTGTAGAGATCGGGTCATGCAGTGCTGGCGGTGTCGAATGTTTTAAAGCGATTGCAGAAATTCATCTGAACGAGTAAAGCGCCTTTGTTTAAAATCGAAAACAGGGGCGTGGGCAGCACGAAATATCTAAGCGTAGAGGACCCAATAAAAGTGTAGAGCAGCGTTCTTTAAGCTCCAAATAAACAGTTTATGTACTGCACTACGTAGCCGGCTTACGGCCGAGTTCAGACAACGCAGTGCGTGCAGTACAGACTTGGTCAAACCGAGCGGAAAAACGCGTGCAACGAGGATTTGCACTGGCTTTGACAACTGCTGCATGGACAAAGCTCTATAGTTTACAACCTATACAATGCAGTACATAGTCCCGCTTTTTGTAGAGCTCGGGTCATGCAGTGCTGGCTAGGTCGAATGTTTTAAAGCGATTGCAGAAGTGCATATAAACGAGTAAAGCGTCTTTGTTTAAAAGGGAAACGAGGGCGTGGTCAGCACGAAATGTCTAAGCGTAGAAGACCCAATATAAGTGTAGAGCAGCGTTGTATAAGATCTGTAGTAATTTGGTTATGCAATGCACTATGTAATCGGCTTACAGTGGAATCCAGATCACGCAGTGCGATTAGTACAGACTTGGTTATTCGAGTGCAAAAACGCGTGCCACGAGGATTTGCACTGGCTTTGACCTCTGCTGCGTGGGCAAAGCTCCATAGTAAACCAGCTATACAATGCAGTACATAGTCCCGCTTTTTGTAGAGCTCGGGTCATGCAGTGCTGGCTGTGTCGAATGTTTTAAAGCCATTGCAGAGATGCATCTGAAGGAGTAAAGCGCCTCTGATCAAAAATTGAAGCGGGGGCGTGGGTAGCTCGAAATTGCTAAGCGTAGAGGAACCAAAAAAAAAGTAGAGCAGCGTCGTATAAGCTCCATAACAAACTGGTTATGCCCTGCACTACGTAGCCGGCTTACGGCAGAGTTCAGACAACGCAGTGCGTGCAATACAGACTTGGTTAAACCGAGCGGAAAAACGCGTGCCACGAGGATTTGCACTGGCTTTGACAACTGCTGCATGGGCAAAGATTCATAGTAAATAAGCTACACAATGCAGTATATAGTCGGCTATTTGAAGAGCACGGGTCATGCATTGCTCGCTGTGCCGAATGTTTTAAAGCGATTGCAGAAATGCATCTGAACGAGGAAAGTGCCTTTGTTAAAAATGAAAAACAGGGGCGTTGGTAGCATGAACGTTCTAAGCGTAGAGAACCCAATAAAAGTGTACAGCAGCGTTATAAAAGCTCCATAGTAAACTGGTTACGCACTGCACTATGTAACCGGCATACTGTGGAATACAGATCACGCAGTGCGTGCAATACAGACTTGGTTAAACCGAGCGCAAAAACGCGTGCCACGAGGATTTGCACTAGCTTTGACAACTTCTGTATAGGCAAAGCTCAATCGTTAACCAGCTATACAATGCAGTACATAGTCGGCGTTTTGTAGAGCTCGGGTCAAGCAGTTCTGGCGGTTTCGAATGTTTTAAAGCGATTTCAGAAATGCATATTAACGAGTAAAGCGCCTTTGTTTAAAAAGAGAATAGGGGGGTTGGCAGCACGAAATTTCTTAGCGTAGAGGACCAAATAAAAATGTAGAGTAGCGTTTAATAAGCTCCATAGTAAACTGGTTACGCATTGCACTATGTAACCGGCTTACTGTGGAATCCAGATAAAGCAGTGCGTGCAATACAGACTTGGTTAAACTGAGCGGAAAAACGCGTCTCACGAGGATTTGCCCTGGCTTTGACCACTGATCCATGGGCAAAGCTCTATAGTTAACCAGCTTTACATTGCATTACATAGTCGGCATTTGGTTGAGCTCGGGTCATGCAGTGCTGGCTGTGCCGAATGTTTTAAAGCGATTGCAGAAATGCATCTGAACGAGTAAAGCGCCTTTGTTTAAAAATGAAAAGAGGGGCGTGGGCAGCAAGACATTTCTAATCGTAGAGGACCCAAAAAAAGTGTAGAGCAGCGTTGTATAAGCTCCATAGTAAACTGGTTATGGACTGCACTACGGAGCCGGCCGGTGGAATTCAGTCAACGCAGTGCGTGCAATACAGAATTGATTAAACCGAGTGGAATAACGCGTGCAACGAGGATTTGCACTGGATTTGACAACTGCTGCATGGGCAAGGCTCCAGAGTAAACCAGCTACACCTTGCAGGACATAGTGGGCTTGTTGTAGAGCTCATGTCATAAATTGCTGGCTGTGTCGAATGTTTTAAAGCGATTGCAGAAACAGATCTGAACAATTAAAGCGCCTATGTTTAAAAACGATAACAGGGGCGTGGGCAGCACGAAATGTCAAAGCGTAGAGGACCCAAAAAAAGTGAAGAGGAGCGTTTTTCAAGTTCCATAGTAAACTGGTTATGCACTCCACTACGTAGCCGGCTTACGGTGGAGTTCAGACAACGCAGTGCGCGCAATACTGACTTGGTTAAACCGAGCGGAAAAAACGCGTGCCACGAGGATTTGCACTGGCTTGGACAACTGCTGCATGGGCAAAGCTCCATAGTCAACCAGCTATACAATGCAGAACAAAGTATTCTTTAAGTAGAGCTCGGGGCATGCAGTGCTGGCTTTGTCGAATGTTTTAAAGCGATTGCAGAAATGCATCTGAACGAGTTAAGCGCCTCTGATCAAACATTGAAGCGGGGGCGTGGGTTGCACGAAATTTCTAAGCGTAGAGGACCCAAAAAAAGTGTAGAGCAGCGTTGTATGAGCCTTATAATAAACTGGTTATGCACTGCACTATGTAGCCGGCTTACGGTGGAGTTCAGACAACGCATTGAGTGCAATACATACTTGGTTAAAACTAGTGCAAAAACGTGTGCCACGAGGATTTAGACTGGCTTTGACAACTTCTGCACAGACAAAGCTCCATAGTTAGCCAGATAAAACATGCAGTACATAGTCGGCTTTTTGTAGAGCTCGGGTCATGCAGTGCTGGCGGTGTGGAATGTTTTAAAGCGATTGCAGAAAAGCATCTGAACTAGTAAAGCGACTTTGTTTAAAAAGGAAAACATGGGCGTGGGAAGCACGAACTTTCTCAGCGTAGAGGACCTAATAAAAGTGTAGAGGGGCGTTATATAAGCTCCATAGTAAACTCGTTACGCACTGCACTATGTTACCGGCTTACTGTGGAATCCAGATCACGCAGTGCGTTCAATACAGACTTGGTTAAACCGAGTGCAAAAACGCGTGCCACGAGGATTTGCACTGGCTTTGACAACTGCTGCATATGAAAAAGTCCCTCGTCAACCAGCTATACAATTCAATACAAAGGCGGCTTTTTGTAGAGCTCGGGTCATCCAGCGCTGTCGATGTCGAATGTTTTTAAGCTATTGCAAAAGTGGATCTGAACGAGTAAAGCGCCTTTGTTACAAATGAAAACATGGGCGTTTGTAGCACGAACGTTCTAAGCGTAGAGGACCTTAAAAAAATGAAGAGCAGCGTTTTTTAAGCTCCATAGTAAACTGGTTATGCACTGCACTATGTAACCGGCTTACTGTGGAATCCAGATCACGCAGTGCGTGCAATACAGACTTAGATAAACCGAGTGCAAAAACGCGTGCCACGAGGATTTCCACTGGCTTTGACAACTTGTGCTTATGCAAAGCTCCATAGTTAAACAGCTATACAATGCAGTATATAGTCGGCGTTTTGTAGAGATCGGGTCATGCAGTGCTTTCTGTGTCGAATGTTTGAAAGCGATTGCAGAAATACATATTAGCAAGTAAAGCGCTTTTTTTAAATGAAAACAAAGGCGTCGGCAGCACGAAGTTTCTTAGCGTAGAGGACCCAATAGAAGTGTAGAGCAGCGTTTTATAAGCTCCATAGTAAACTGGTTACGCACTGCACTATGTAACCGGCATACTGTGGAATCCAGATCACGCAGTGCGTGCAATACAGACTTGGTTAAAACGAGCGCAAAAACGCGTGCCACGAGGATTTGCACTAGCTTTGAAAACTTCTGCATAGGCAAAGCTCCATCGTAAACCAGCTATACAGTGCAGTACATAGGCGACATTTTGTAGAGCTCGGGTCATGCAGTGCTGGCTGTGTCGAATGTTTTAAAGCGATTGCAGAAATGCATCTGAACGAGTAAAGCGCCTTTGTTTAAAAAGGAAAACAGGGGCGTGGGCATCACGACATTTCTAAGCGTAGAGGACCTAATAAAAGTGTAGAGCAGCGTTATGAAAGAGTGGCACAAAGTATCTAGGCCTCTCTACAAACAACAAAGCACTAACCAACTACACAGACATCGTTGACCTTCACATCGGTAACTCTTTTACTACGAAGGTCTGCTCTAGTAGCAAGGCTTATATAGCCAGACAACATACAACTAATGATTAGAGATATAAGTAGAGAACTAGAAGTCATTACATGTCATACTCTCATCAGGAGAGTAAACCGCTCCATGATCTTGGAAATATGCATTATTTCTATCATACTACATTCATACTCACTCCCTTTTTTTTCTTTTTAGTTGTGCGATTGGTATGATTGCAGTATGATAGAGATAATGCATACTGCCAAGATCATGGAGCAGTTTACTCTCCTGATGAGAGTATGACATGTAATGACTTCTAGTTCTCTACTTATATCTCTAGTCATTAGTTGTATGTTGTCTGGCTATATGAGCCTTGCTACTAGAGCAGACCTTCGTAGTGAAAGAGTTACCGAAGTGACGGTCAACGATGTCTGTGTAGTTGGTTAGTGCTCTGTTGTTTGTAGAGAGGCCTAGATACTTTGTGCCACTCTTTCATAGTTATGAGCCAGCGCTATCAAAACTATTAAGCTGAAGAAGAAGAAAACGTCGGTCCCGAGTATAAAGCTCGGTTAACAATTTTTATTGGAGCGTCTTGCAAGGTTTCTGGAGGAGGGAGAATGAATCAAGCCCTAAGAAGTGCAATGCGTTCAAAGAAGTGCCATGCGTGCATATCATGAAAAAAACACGGAAAGGAACAAATTGACTAAAGAAAAGGGGGTGAAGGTGACTGGAGTATGTCAAGATGTTTCGTGTGTCCAAGAATGCGTCCAAGTTTAGGTCCAAGAGTTATAGGTCCAAGTTACCGATGTGATGGTCAACGATGTCTGTGTAGTTGGTTAGTGCTCTGTTGTTTGTAGAGAGGCCTAGATACTTTGTGCCACTCTTTCATAAGCGTTATATAAGCTCCATAATAAACTCGTTACGCACTGCACTATGTAACCGGCTTACAGTGGTATCTAGATCACGCAGTGCGTGCAATACCGACTTGGTTAAACCGAGTGCAAAAACGCGTGCCACGAGGATTTGCACTACATTTGAAACTTCTGCATAGGCAAAGCTCCATCGTAAACCAGCTATACACTGTAGTACATAGACTGCATTTTGTAGAGCTCGGGTCATGCAGTTCTGGCGGTTTCGAATGTGTTAAAGCGATTTCAGAAATGAATATTAACGAGTAAAGCGCCTTTGTTTAAAAAGAGAAACAGGGGGGTTGGCAGCACGAAATTGCTAAGCGTAGAGGACCTAATAAAAGTGTTAAGCAGCGTTATATAGGCTTCATCATAAACTCGTTACGCACTATACTTTTTAACTGGCTTACTGTGGAATCCAGATCACGCAGTGCGTGCAATACCGACTTGGTTAAACCGAGTGCAAAAACGCGTGCCACGAGGATTTGCACTAGCTTTGACAACTTCTGGATAGGCAAAGCTCCATCGTAAACTAGCTATAAAATGCAGTACATAAGAGGCATTTTGTAGAGCTCGGGTCATGCAGTGCTGGTTGTGTCGAATGTTTTAAAGCGATTGCAAAAATGCATATTAACAAGTACAGCGCTTTATTTTAAATAAAAACAGGGGCGTGGGCAGCACGAAATTTCTAAGCGAAGATGACCTAATAGAAGTGTAGAGCAGCGATATATAAGCTCCATAATAAACTGGTTACGCACTGCACTATGTAACCGGCTTACTGTGGAATCCAGATCACGAAGTGCGTGCAATACATACTTGGTTAAACCGAGTGCAAAACCGCGTGCCACGAGGATTTGCACTAGCTTTGGCAACTTCTGCATAGGCAAAGCTCCATCCTAAAAAGGCTATATAATGCAGTACAGAGGCGGAATTTTGTAGAGCTCGGGCCATGTAGTGCAGTCTGTGTCGAATGTTTTAAAGCGATTGCAGAAATGCATCTGAACGAGTAAAGCGCCTTTGTTTAAAATGGAAAACAGGGGCGTGGGCAGCGGAAAATTTCAAAGCGGAGAGGACCTGATAAAGGGTAGAGCATCGTTATCTAAGCTCAATAGTAAACTGGTTACGCACTGCACTATGTAATTGGCTCACTGTGGAATCCAGATCACGCAGTGCGATCAGTACAGACTTGGTTATTCGAGTGCAAAAACGCGTGCCACGAGGATTTGTACTGGCTTTGACAACTTCTGCATAGATCTAGCTCCATCGTAAACCAGCTATCCAATGCAGTACATAGGCGGCTTTTTGTAGAGCTCGGGTCATGCAGTGCTGGCTGTGTCGAATGTTTTAAAGCGATTGCAAAAATGCATATTAACGAGTAAAGCGCTTTTTTTTAAAAAACAGGGGCGTGGGTAGCACGAAATTTCTAAGCGTAGAGGACCTAATAAAAGTGTAGAGCAGCGATATATAAGCTCCATAATAAACTGGTTACGAACTGCACTATGTAACTGGCTTACTGTGGAATCCAGATCACGAAGTGCGTGCAATACATACTTGGTTAAACCGAGTGCAAAAACGCGTGCCACGAGGATTTGCACTACCTTTGACAACTTCTGCATAGGCAAAACTCCATCGTAAACCAGCTATACTACGCAGTACATAGGCGTCATTTTGTAGAGCTCGGGTCATGCAGTGCTGGCTGTGTCGAATGTTTTTAAGCGATTGCAAAAATGCATCTGAACGAGTGAAGCGCTTTTTTTTAAATGAAACCATAGGCGTGGGCATCACGACATTTCTAAACGAAGAGTACCTAATAAAATTTTAGAGCGGCGTTATCTAAGCTCCATAGTAAACTGGTTACGTACTGCACTATGTAATCGGCTTACTGTGGAATCCAGATCACGCAGTGCGTGCAATACCGACTTGGTTATACCGAGTGCAAAACCGCGTGCAACGAGGATTTGCACTAGCTTTGACAACTTCTGCATAGGCAAAGCTCCATCGTAAACCAGCTGAACAACGCAGTACATAGGCGTCATTTTCTAGAGCTCGGGTCATGCAGTGCTGGCTGTGTCGATTGTTTTCAAGCGATTGCAAAAATGCATATTAACAAGTAAAGCGCTTTTTTTTAAAATGAAAACAGGGGCGTGGGCAGCACGAAATTACTTAGCGAAGAGGACCTTATAAAAAGTGTAGAGCAGCGTTATATAAGCACCATAATAAACTCGTTACTCACTGCACTATGTAACCGGCTTACTGTGGGATCCAGATCACGCAGTGCGTGCATTACCGACTCGGTTATACCGAGTTCAAAAACGCGTGCCACGAGGATTTGTACTGGCTTTGACCACTTCTGCATAGATATAGCTCCATCGTCAACCAGCTATCCAATGCAGTACATAGGCGGCATTTTGTAGAGCTCGGGTCATGCAGTGCTGGTTGTGTCGAATGTTTTAAATCGATTGCAAAAATGCATATTAACAAGTACAGCGCTTTATTTTAAATAATAACAGGGGCGTGGGCAGCACGAAATTTCTAAGCGAAGATGACCTAATAGAAGTGTAGAGCAGCGATATATAAGCTCCATAATAAACTGGTTACGCACTGCACTATGTAACCGGCTTACTGTGGAATCCAGATCACGAAGTGCGTGCAATACATACTTGGTTAAACCGAGTGCAAAACCGCGTGCCACGAGGATTTGCACTGGCTTTGACCACTGCTCCATGGGCAAAGCTCCATAGTAAAACAGCTATACATTGCAGCACTTAGTCGGTTTTTTTGGAGTTCGGGTCATGCAGTGCTGGCTATGTCGAATATTTTAAAGCGATTGCAGATATGCGTTTGAACGAATGAAGCGCCTTTGTTTAAAAGGAGAAACGGGATCGTGGGTAGCTCAAAGTATCAAAGCGTAGAGGGCCTCATGAAATTGTAGAGCAGCGTTGTATAAGCTCCATAGCAAACTGGTTACGCACTGCACTCTGTAACCGGCTTACTGTGGGATCCAGATCACGCTTTGCGTGCAATACAGACTCGGTTATACAGAGTGCAAAAACGAGTTTGACGAGGATTTGAACTAGCTTTGACAACTTCTACATAGGCAAAGCTTCATCGTTAACCAGCTAAACAATACAGTACATAGTCGGCTTTTTTGTAGAGCTCGGGTCAAGCAGTGCTGGCGGTGGCGAATGTTTTAAGGGGATTGCACAAATACATATTTACAAGTAAAGCGCCTTTGTTTTAAAATAGAAATGGGGGCGTGGGCAGCACTAAATTGTTAAGAGTAGAGGACCCAAAAAAATTGAATAGCAGCGTTGTATAAGATCCGTAGTAAAAACGTTATGCACTGCACTGTGAAGTCACCATTGGTGGAGTTCAGACCACGCAGTGTGTGCAATACAGACTTGGTTAAACCGAGTGCAAAAACGCGTGCCACGCGGATTTGCACTGCCTTTGACCACTGCTCCGTGGGCAAAGCTCCATAGTCAACACGCAATACACTGCAGCACATAGTCGGCAATTTGTGGAGCTGGAGTCATGCAGTGCTGGCTGTGTCGAATATTTTAATGCGATTGAAGAAATGCATCTTAACAAGTAAAGGCCTTTGCTTCAAAATAGAAACGGGGGCGTGGGCAGCAAGAACTTGCTAAGCGTAGAGGACCTAATAAACGTGTAGAGCAGCGTTGTATAAACTCGATAGTCAACTGGTTATGCACTGCACTATGAAGCCGGCTTACGGTGGCGTTCAGACCACGCAGTAAGTGCAATACATTCTTGGTTAAACCGAGTGCAAAAACGTGTGCTACGCGGATTTGCATGGCTTTGACCACTGCTTCATCGGCAAAGCTCCATAGTCAACCAGCATTACACTGCAGCACATAGTCGGCAATGTGTGGAGCTGGAGTCATGCAGTGCTGGCTGTGTCGAATATTTAAATGCGATTGAATATATGCATCTTAACAAGTTAAGCGCCTTTGTTTAAAAAAAGAAACGGGGGCGTGGGCAGCACGAACTTGTTAAGCGTAGAGGACCTAATAAAAGTGTAGAACAGCGTTGCATAAACTCCATAGTAAACTAGTTATGCACTGCACTATGTAGCCGGCTAACGGTGGAGTTTAGACCACGCAGTGCGTGCAATACAGACTTGGTTAAACCGAGTGCCAAAACGCGTGCCACGCGGATTTGCATGGCTTTGACCACTGCTCCAAGGGCAAAGCTCCTTAGTAAACTAGCAATACACTGCAGCACATAGTCGGCAATTTGTGGAGCCGAAGGCATGCAGTGCTGGCTGTGTCGAATGTCTTAAAGCGATTTCAGATATGCATATTTACGAGTAAAGCGCCTTTGTTTAAAAAGAGAAACGAGGGCGTGGGCATCACGAAATTGCCAAGCATAGTGGACTCAATAAAAGTGTAGAGCAGCGTTACATAAGCTGCATAGTAAACTGGTTATGCACTGCACTATGGGGCCGGCTTACGGTGGAGTTCAGACCACGCAGTGCCTGCAATACATTCTCGGTTAAACCGAGTGCAAAAACGTGTGCCACGCGGATTTGCATGGATTTGACCACTGCTCCATGGGCAAAGCTCCATAGTCAACCAGTAATCAACGTCAGCACATAGTTAGCAATTTGTGGAGCTGGATTCATGCAGTGCTGGCTGTGTCGAATGTTTTAAAGTGATTGAAGATATGCATCTAAACAAGTAAAGCGACTCTGTTTAAAAATAGAAACGGGGGCGTGGGCAGCACGAACTTGCTAAGCGTAGAGGACCTA
>JAULCF010464429.1:0-11386 GCA_032361265.1 Devaleraea mollis | reverse complement strand
GTCTCAATTAACGTCAGGACTCCAACGCTTTTTATCGTGTACAGTTTTGTGATAATTTCATTTCAGAAAAAAAAAACGTTAATTATCGCAAACAGTTTACGATAATATCGTGTTTACTGTTGGGTTTGTCGCTCCTGTGGACACTGTTTAGGCGTCAAGAGATTCTGGGCAGCTCGCACATCTCGAAGAAGAGTGATTAGATCTTCGTCTAGATGTTCCGATTGGAGAGGATCCGTGAGGACGGGCCGTGTTTTAGCGTACGGCACACCCCAACGGGTCATCAAATCGGCCCACACATTACGCTCACTGGGAAAGTAGATTCAACTGTATACATAGACGGAAAGCTTGATATCCCATCGATGAATTGGAGCTAACTGTTGCTTGCCGAGGTGCGGATTAAGCGAAGGGGGAATAAACATAAATACCAAAATTCGCATGGTCGGTGTGTATCCGCACCTCGCCTGTCAACGTCAAGTGCTGAAGACGCTCCATCAATTGGATGATAGAAAAACCTTCTTTCTCAAAAGTTGACCAATGTCGGAGCGCTCCTTTGAACGACCCTGAAACAAAAACCGGGGGATCTTGGTTTTGTTCTTCAACAGGCAATTCACAATCTTTTTTAGAGATCTGAGTTAAAACACCAGCCCAGTGCAAATCGAAACAAAGACAAAGCACTTTTTCAGTATCGCGATGACCACAAAGCCACGAGTTGAGATATACAAATTTTAAGAGCATCAAATGCGGTTTGGTGGTCATCTTTCCAGCTCTTATCAGTAAAACTGACTTCAACTTTGATTTTTTGGTTGATCCAGAAAGCGAAGCGCAGTGTTTTAGCAAATCGTTGAGTGGTGCTTTTAGGCGACTGAAGTCAGGAATAGCCCACGCATCCAATTCGCAGCATGAGTGAACTGTGTCAGCTCAGCAGCGTTACTTGGAAGTGGCTTATTTAGTAAGCCATCAACGCCTCTAGGCTCTAAAGTAATGCCCTTTGGTGTTATATCTCGGCCACACCATTGAACTTCCAACGCGACCAATTCACATTTTAAAGCTTGGAGCTTAAAATTTTGTTCACGGCATACACAAAAGAAAATTCTGATAACGTTTAGCAGCTCACGTGGAGTAGAACTCCACTGCTAGCATGGACAAGATAATCATCAAGCCACGCTAGAAGCTTATCCCAAATCTGTTGAAAATTAGGATCTACCACGGGATAAAAATGCTGCCCAACGCTTTTTCCCCTTTGTAGCATGTACTAAGGTATATAAATTCCAATAACCCATCTGAAAGCATAATAATTAGCATGCTTAGGGTGAACTGTAAGTTACCAATAAGCTTGTGCGAAGTCGAGCTTCGCAAAGCACTTAGCAGATACCAGACTTGCGAGTTCTAATTCCTGGTCAGGCAAAGAAGTGTGTACCTTTGCTGTGATGGAATTTGGATCACGCAGGTCAATCGTAGGTCTAACCAGGGCTGGTGGAGGTTTTGCAACTACATGTATGGGAGAGATGCACAATCAAGAAGAGCCATCAGCGCGATCAACGAGACCGCAGTCCGCTAGCGTTTGCTCATATTTACGAAGAAAATCACTAACCTTAGGTGTAAAGCGACGAGGCACTGACAGCACCGGTTTGAAATCAGCGTTCATGTGTATCTCATCAGGCTCACACTTAGCCGCATTTCCAGAAAGATTGATCCTAAAATGTCAGAATACGCCTCGACCATCTCGGTCAGCTCAGCAATCAAGTATTCAGGAAAACTGTTATTGATTGCTTTGCTAACAAGAGTGCGTGGAGTAGCTACGAGCTCCTCATAGGTATCCATCCCTATGTATAGCAGAGGCGTTAACTCATCGAAGTCGAGAGAATCCTCATCTAAGAGATTGGGGAAGGTAAATCTATGTCCTTGCACGAGATCTTTAGAAACACGCGAAACTTGTGGGGTCTTAGTAGGCGCAGCAGTCGCGTCAGTGGGGAGAGTAGGTGGCACAGTGTCAAGTCGTAGACGTCGCAGCTTCTCTAGCCGCCCAACACGTCGACGATTGGACTTGGAATCCTTGGTCGACTTTGTTGGCAGCTTTGTTCCTTGGTTCATAACGGCGACGTCATTGTCGACAGAATTCATCACAGCAAAAGGCGGAGCATAATTAATATCAGACTGGGCAGAATCCTTTCCCCAAGCCGCACAAGCGCCACCATGAGAAGCAACATAAAAAGAAAAACAAATGACTCTGGAACAGACACAAGAACATACTCGTACCTCGACAAGCCATCCATAGAAGCCAGTCGCGCCACACGACTAAAAGAGTCATGACTTGCAGCGCCACTAGTCACATAATCATCTATGGTGACATCATGTGATAAATCCAGACCCTCCAATCGACTGCAATTGTCTTTCAGAAAATCCGACAACGTAAATCCAATGTTGTAGAAACGAGCGGCCGAGCAAAAGCTCCTCAACGTGGTCAGACACGAGGAACTTGACATTCCGAAAGATTATCTTTGTTCAGTCATCAAGACACAGTTTCATGTTTTTGACCACTAAAAAAGAATCGCAGACAACGTCGCTCCCACAGGCAGACACTAGTTTGAGAGGATATTCTAAATTATGCAGCGTCAATTCGACTCCTCGGCTTTGAAGGCATGTCACGATACGACGCCCGATGGCCGACAGTTCTGCACCACTGTCATCTGTGGCGTAATTAATCTACAGAAACCCACTCGCCCTCTATCATGAAACGCGTTGTACTCTTCGCCTTCTTCTTCTCCGAGCTATATCTGAGAGCCTCTTTCCGGTCCTCACTTGCCAGAGCCAATAAAAGACGCAAGCGAACCTTCTTTAAGAAGCGGACTTTCTTCTTCTCCCACTTCTCCTTGCCGGCCGAAATCAAATCCTTGTCAGCCTCCGCTGACGTCTTATAGTTCGGGCAGTTTTGATCGGAATGCTTCGCGGGTGTCATCTTACAAACCTTATGATAGCACAGTGGGACGAAAGAAGGCTGTCATTTTGAAGATTTCGCTGATTACTGGCGCGATGAGACTCCAGCTTAAACGGGGGGAAGCGTCTTTCACGAAGAATTTCCTCGTCGGTGCAAACATCCTTGCCTCGTTTCTTTCCCTTGTTCGCTTGGGAAGAAGAGCCTCCAGCCCCGTCATGTGAGCTTCCTCCAGTAGTCCGGTCCTTGTTTATCACCTTGATATGATGGATTATGTCTTGGTCAAGCCTCTCCGTCAAGTCTCTCGCGGCATCAATCACCATCGACAGATCATATTTGAGTTCCTTGTCACGTGAAACGTCAGCATCCAGCGGGTCGTGCATCGACGCGGGTGTGATCTTAGAAACGTATATTTTCACGAGCTCTTTCTGCAACCTTGCCTCCTTCAAGCATGACTCAAGATTGTTATCGGCCAAAGCCGACATATACCTCCCGTCATCGACGCCACAGCGTCTTCCCAGCAAGCGTCTGACCACCTCCAGCTAACTTTCTTGAAGACATCGGTCAGCTCATTGGAAGAAACCAGCATCGATGCCTTCTCTTTCAGACACAGCCAAGATTTCAAGACATCATCAGTGACCTCAGAGAGCTCAACACACGCGGCCTTGTCTTCTTTTCACAAAGAGCGGGCCATCAAAGCGCAACGTAGAGATTCTGCGTTGATACAGCTCTTGAGCGAGTTCTTGTGCACAGCTCCACCGGCTGAGTTGGCGTATGCATCGACCTCCTCGCAACACCTCTCATACTCTCGAAAGAACTTGGCCCGGCTGGCGCTCTTCAGAGCTCTTCAGAGCCCCTCGCGTGACAGATGCGGGACAGGCGGTCCAGGAATAACAAACGCACCGGAAGTGCTCTTGTCCATACTGATATTTGCATCTTTAAGACGTCAGCAAAAAATGACTTCCAGATTTTGGTCCATAAGCGGAGAAAATTCTGGAGTTTTTTTCATTTTTATTCTGGGCAGTAGCGGGGAAAGTTCTCTATGATGCGCGTCACGGGGTTCCATCGGATACGTCAGAAACTATTCGATACAAGTCCCCGAAAATACTGGCTTTTTTTTTGAGAGGGAGGGACACTTCAAGAATTTTGAACCAGAATTTAATAAATTGTCTGCCATATTTCCGGGACTACTTTCTGGACAACCGTCCAGAAAAAGCCCAGGAAACATAGAAGTTACTTGAATGTAACTCGTATCCACGCAACTACATAATAACGTCCCAGTGAATACTCTCGATCGAGCTTTACAGTGTAAAGCGTATATACTTTAAATAGTAAACGTGATCACATTACTTGAATTCACTGAATGCCCGAATTTTGGGGCTATATTTTAACGAAACGACAAGATTTCTGTCCAGATTTTCTTCGTGCTTTTTCTGCCTGGGGAGAACCTTTTCGAAAAAAGAACGGGGTTATATCCGGATTCGGCGCCGTATTTATTTCCTTCGATTTTTGGAAAACTATTGGGAAAGGGGCTATATTTATACTGACTACTAGGCATATTTTTCTGGGTAAACAATGGGCTTTTGGGTGCAAAATTTGCGAGCCATTCCACAAATCCCTTCTCCTGTTGTTGCCGTACTAACGTGGTATTGGTCGCTGCACTTCCAAATCCTTACTCTTCGCACAATGGTCTATCAACTCAGAAACCGTCGTGATGCAGATTAAAGCGTAGCCTACGTATGTACGTAACACGCATGTATGTTTTACGATTATTAAATGGCTAAGTGTGTATACACATTCTATAAAAAAACAGCGACATGACAGAACCTCCGGGAAAGTACGTTTCTTCTTTACTCTTCTCGTTCGCGGCCACGAGCGCTCGCACACTCGACGAATTCCTCGACCTTACGGCGACGGGCGGAAGGGCTCTGCTTTGGATCGGCTTCCGCCGTTGCATGTAAGAAGAGGATGGCCGGAGAAAATATCGGACCAAGAGCAGATACTCAAGTGTCAAAAATAAAACAAACAAATACCACTACCCACTAGGTATTCTAGTAGAGTTTACCGTAGTACGTACTGGTACCAAAAATCTGCCACTCATGCATGTGAGGACGAACGGAAAGATGAACTTCTTCCCAAACTGAGATTTTTTTCCAGTCAGCGAAAGTAAAAGCCTGGCAGCGAATCATCCAAGGTAAGTAGAAGTCCATAAAAGGAAATTAGCCGGATTAATAAAGCAAAAATGACAAGAGCGCAGTTCCATGCTCGATATTAGAATTTTCCCGAAAAACCAACCATGAATTTGAAGTGAAGGGCGAGTGAAAAAATCACATACCTGTAGAATAGGCCAAGTAGGCTACACATTGGCACCTTGAACTGCTCATGCGCATGCGCTTGCAGATGTTCTAACGCGTCATGTCTGGGTCCGACAAAGAATAGTGGTTAGGTGTCTGAACTGTTCGCTGACTTGCTCGTCAAGCGAGACTACTTGAACTTGTGAGTGGGAAGATTACACCTATCCACAACGGCGCGGTGGCTCTCCGAGTCTTGTACGGTACACATCTACTTCTCTGGTCTTGACACTAAAGTGTCGCGGACGCGAAAGTTTTGTGAAATTAACATCAGCAATTTGCGCTTTCATGCTCTTGATTTTATACTTTAATATTAGATTACGAAGACGCCCTGTGCCGACACCGTGTCAGACACATACGCAACTCAAATAAGAAGAGCCAAGTCTTGGCTTTTCTTAATTGAGCCAAGTCTTCGCAATCTAATATTAGAGTAAAAAATCAAGAGCATGAAAGCGCAAATTGCTGATGTTAATTTCACAAAACTTTCGCGTTCAATCAAAAATAAAAATAAACCTTTACAGCCAATGCCTGATTTGTACACTCGGTAAAAAACAGTAATAAAAGCTACTACTTCGAAGTTAGTAGCTTTTAAGTCTTGTTTTAAAACGGTGCATGCTTTTCCTTCTCTACCGTGGGATATGGCATTTGATTGATAAGGGAGCCCCTTATCAATAAAATGCCTTATCTCACGGTAGAGAAGGAAAAACATGCAAATATGCATGCTTCAAAAGACATCTGATCTTATCGTTTTCTATATGAGTGAATATTTCGAAGAGATATGCACTTAATAGGTTGGAATATTATGTTTACTGTTTACTTAAGAAGCGGTTTGTCGCTAGTACGCTTTCTTTTGAATGCGGCTCCTAAGCGCAATTTTACGTGCATCAAGCGTTCTTCTTTCAAAACTACGGGATTTTGTATTTATTCTGCTGGTGAGAAAGTTCTGAAGTGAGCCCAGCGCCACTACTAGACGTTTTTTGATAGCAGCTATTCAATAGCACTACTAGATACACTTACATAGACGCGTGTCAAAAAAGAATGAATTTATTCCAATAGCTGCTAGATACACTTACACTAGATACACTTACATAGTCGCGTGTCAAAAAAGAATGAATTTATTCCAATAGCTGCTATGCGTGTCAAAAAAGTTTGAATTTATTCCAATAGCTGCTATTGGAATAAATTCATTCTTTTTTGACACGCGTCTATGTAAGTGTATCTAGTAGTGTTCCTGCCGATCGTGCATCTCTTTACGAACAAACATTTAGGCAGTACGTTTGCCACGGCCAGGGAATGGTATCATATACCTTGCGCAGCGTGGGGATACTGTCGAATAATCTCGCCAGAGAATGGATAAGATCAAGAAGACTATCCATCAAATAGTTCCACTTGGTCTGGGACTCATCCAGCTAACATTGCAGCATATTTTAGATGGTTGCGAGTACAAACCTGAATCAGATGACGTAAAAAGATGGGACCTTTTCTGGAACACGGCCGTGTGTTCACGACTTTTCCGGTGTTGCACTTCCTGCGCCATGCCCAGATCTATAGGCGAATGTTTTCTGCACTAAGCGCTGGCATGGCAAGGGTTTTTGCAGCACAAAATACCGGACGAAAATACCGCGTATGAGGAGAAACATTCCAGAAATATCTTGCGTACAGGATGGAAAATCAAGGATCCTATCCTTGTTAAGAATACTTAAACCTATAGCTGTAGATTTAGGTCCCAGATTTAATCCCTACTGACTTTCGTAAACTAAACCTATTTCTATAGTTAGGATAAGAGACGACATCCGAGAATGTTATAGTCAGTGATCGATAGTCCTTTTATCAGAGAGACATAGGATATATCTGTGTCTATATACTATCTCTACAGTAAGCTCACTCATTAACTGATGGGTAGATTACTACTCCTGAGAGAAAGTATGATGGGAGAGAAAGTATGACGACGATGCACTTAGAGCAGAAAGCCAAGAACTGCACTTTTTGGAAGGTAAAGAGTGAGAAAGCATGATACCCCCCACCCCAATTCTTGCTTGATGTTCTTATGCTGTTACTCCAATATTTTGCATTCCTGCCTTAAATAATGCTTTTGTCAGAAAATCGGCTAGTTGCTCGGTAGTTGGTACGAGCGTGATTCGGATGACCTTATTGTTGATCTGATGCTGCAGGAAGTGGTGTCGAACTTCCATGTGCTTCGTTCTTTTGGATGGGCCATAGCTGTTAGCTATGTCAAACACGCCTTCATTATCGACGAGTAAATGGGGATCGTTTGCTTCGTTTTGGTTTATTTCACCCTCGTGGTATTTTGTAGATGGTTTGTTATCCGAAATTAGCGTGGCTGTTTGTTTTAGCATGGGTTTGTGCATTTGGTCTGTCATGCGTGACAGCCATGTTAGGTCGACCTGCGTGATCACGCGCACCGATGTCCGCTGAAATGTATTCTGCTTGTGTTGAGGAATGCGCCGGTACTGCCTGTATTCCTGCACCCCATAATACCGGTTGCCCTCTTGCCATCATTATGCACCTCGATACTGATCGTCGCGTGTCTTTGCATCCGGCGTAGCCGCTGTCGGTATAACAAGTGAATTTTATTGGCCCTTGTTAATCATACGTGATGCCGTCATCTACTCGAGACGACAGATATCGATAGATTGGTTTGAGTGCATCCAGATGGCGTTGTGACGGATCGTGCAGGTGTCTTCCCAAAATAACGACAATGTAGGCGATACCTGGATGCGTTGTATCAGCGATGAATCGTAATGAGCCGACGTCACTCATGTAACTTTTGATGTCGACTGTTGGTTCATGGTTTTTACGTGCTGTCAGATCCGCATTGATGACGTATGGTACGCTTACAGAGTTAGCACCGTTGAGATCTTTTGCGGCTGGTATTTTTTGAATTATTTTCGGGTTGCTAATTTGGATGCCTCCAGTCGCGAGCCTCGTGATTTTGAGTCCTACGTATTGAAAAGATTGAGGGGGGCCATTTTCTGATCTTGCTGATTTTTCGATAGTTTTTCCAGTACAAATATCTTGAATAGTGACCTGCCACGCATCAATGAATGGTTGCGAGAGTTTGTCCAGATCAGCTTTTGATGGTGCAGACATCAGGAAATCATCATTGTCCGCCTCCATTTGAGCCACTCCATTCGGCGTGTGTATGATAAACATACTCGGTTCTGATAGCACTTTGGTCCAGTCCCAGTATTTGACCCGGTTATCGCTCCATGTGTCCCAGTTTAGATTTGCGGGTTTTTCCCAGGGCATTGATCGTCGGAGGAGGCATATTTTGCCTGGCGCGATCATTGTCCGTCTGATTTGAGAGGTTGTATCATAACGACTCTGTGATTGGGATTGCTGGGCGATCTCATGTACGCGCCTGGGACGTCCATGGATCTGACTCATAGCCTGTTATAGTCAGTGATCGATAGTCCTTTTATTCAGAGAGACATAGGATATATCAGTGTCTATTACCCAGCAGAGACTGAACGTAGTAAAGGAACGGGGTTCCTTACGGGAGGAAATTTTGGAGAAATGGCTGGGGGGGGGAGTTTTGAAAAAATCTCCCGTGTCGAGACGAAGTCACAAAATTTAAAGCGAAATTCATGTTCGCTCGTTTTTTCACGTGAGTGTGGCTGTCTGTCTGTTCCAGGGTGTGTCCCATTTTCATTACGGTCATATTTCCGCTAACGAACGAGCCTGAAATGGCGATACTTCCGTCCGTCCCGCTGTGATTTTTACGCAAACAAACTTGTCTGAAATGGGATGTTTGTTTGTAAGTCACACTTCGACTATACTAAGCTGTCCGCACCTTTGCATTCCTTGGCCCGCCTGCTCATCCAAAGACTCGCAACGCGCGACGGGACCAAGAAGCCGCGCTGCTTCGACGGGCGTCTTTTCCGCGCACGACAGCTTTCCAGCCGCCAGCCGCTAGCCGCCAGCCGCTGCCGCTTGGCGATGACTGTCGTGCCTGCCGCGCCGCGCGCTTTGTCAAACCACAGCAGCGAGTACGCTTGCGAGATATGTCATCGAACGATATGTGTGCCTACGACGAACGAGCGTGGCCAAGTTCGTCGCGAACCGCATCTTCAGGGGCTTACCACGTTGTTTGCGTCCTGGCGTCCGGTCAGCGATGCCATGGCGCGGCAGGGTGACGTTGTCAGCCGGTGATGACAGGCGGGTCGTTTCTGCGATGTCATGGGGTGGGGTAGGTGAAGCCATGCCCCCACTCTCACTCGCTGCACATGCACCTTGCAATATAGTGCATGTGTGGCGTGGGTGCGGGTGCGTTATCTGCTGGGTCCACTCGAAGAGCAAATATGTATACTATTACCCTACAGAGACTGAAAGTAGTGAAGGAAAGAGTTTCCTAATGGGAGTAAATGGCTGAAGGCGGGGAGGGACTTTTCGGAAAATTACACGTGGACACCTGACACCAAAAATATGTACTAAAATTAATGACACCCCCTTTATTTTTTACGCCAGTGTTATTCTCCCAAATGCTATTTCATCCTGCCAATCCAGTTTGTCCGTTTCTATGCCTGTCCCCAAAAATCTGTTTGTGTGCCTGTCCCATCTGCACAATCACGAAGAACTGTTTTCACAACCTGTGACAGGCCAGCATGGCTCAAGTCTACAAGAAAATCCTCTCGCCGCGCGTTTAACGCGTCACAAGTCGTGAGAAGACTCTTCCCTCCTAGACGTGGCAGCGCATCACTCCGAGACGAGTCCACGGTGAGATTCTCGCCCTTAAGTCGCGATTCACTACGCTACTGTTGTTCGTAGCACAAAAGCAATGACGTTCCCATTGTCGTCTCCTCCCTCCTCAACTCCATCGTCTGCGCCTTTGCCGTCCGCCCCTTTGTCATTCATCCATTCTGCCCCCGCTTCTTCATCCTCCGGCATTTTTCCGTCCAGACAGGATCCCTCCTCTCGCGAAGAAAAGCGGTTACTGAACTGTATGCGCAAGCGCGCTTCTCGTGCGAAGGAGAGTGATTCCCAGAAGGCTCTTCGGCGTGAAAATGATAAGAGGCGCAAAGCCGCAAAGCGTGCTTTGGAGAACCGCGCGACTGCACTTGCGCGCCGCCACGCCAATGCATCATATCGCGCCATGGCGTTCACGAGGGAGAGTCCCGCTCAAACTAGCGCGCGCCGTCGTGAGTCTAAGACGCGCATGGCATCCTTGCGAAAGAAAGACCCAGACCCGGGCGATAAGATTTGTAAGCGACGCTTGCGAGCTACGGAATCTCCGGCGGCGAAATCTGCTCGACTTTTGCAAGTAAGGGTTCGCGCAAGGGCCCATAGGGCATCTGAGCGTGAACGAGGACGCTCGGTGGAGCATAATGAGTATTTCAAGACGTGGTATTTACTGATGAAGGTTCACTTTAGGGAAGGTGAAGACTGGCGAGCTGCATCATTAGGTGCTATTTTCAGCGGTGTTCCAAGGCTTTACCTTTACGAAGGTTTCTGGCGGGGAGACAACTTAGGTCAGCATTTACTTCGTCAATTTCGGAGGATTCTGTCCGATGGATTTCAACCCGACATCGACGACTGTGGATCGCTTCTCGCGAAATGTTTTATAGCCCGGGTGCTCTCTTTGGAGCAGGTTGAGTGCTATCGTGGTGTCCGTTGTCTCACCAAAAAACAGTTTGGCGCAGAAGATTGGCGATATCTGCCTTTGCTTCGAATCACATCAGGGTTTTGGAAGAATGAAGGTGCACTCTATCTTGCCCAGCACCGCCTCCTTGTAGCGGCAGGCTTCAGCGGTGACAATGCAGACTCTAAATCTATTTTAGCAAAGCTGTTTGCTGCTACATACAACTAAATCTGCGCCACTCTTTCTTCAGGTTTCCGTAACGCGTGGGCGCAACCTGCCTCGTTTAGATCTTTATATCGACTGCAAGCTTTCGCTTAAAAGAGTAATCCGCCGTTACTTGCGCATTCACGCAAGCGGCTGAGAAGCGAGAAACGATAAGTTTGGCTGCGGCGATTGCCCGATTCCTCGGCGAGAGAGCTGACAGCAAGGTGCATCTCCGGTGCGCGGTGCGTTCTTGCCGTTCGATTGCGTTCATGAAAAAGACAGATTCGCAGTCTGGGGGGG
>JAULCF010463318.1:0-11394 GCA_032361265.1 Devaleraea mollis | reverse complement strand
TTTGCTGAAATGTTTACAGACGTCTAAGCCAATTTTAGAGACAAGTAGATTTAACTTTCTGTTGTATAGGCCCCGAAATGATTAGCCTAAAACTTTGCTAGGAAAGAGCATTTGGGGGTGAATTCAACCGACGCGGTACAGCAAAGTTTAACACATCAATAGCGAAAAACTAGACGCAGCTGTTCTTTTCTTTCTTGAGCGCATGTCTTTCAGCCACCTTGGTCCATGGACCACGCATGGTTGTTCACATGCCAAGCTCGTGAATCGCTATCCCATGACACTGAGTACTCGAAATGAATCTTTCCACAGCAAAACCATCCCTTGTGCTGCACAAATTCACCAGCCTTATACATGTTTCGACACTAATTATTGATTGCGCCGCGTCGACAAACCACAGTCTTATCGTTCTTAGCGTTAGGTGGGGTGGATAAGAAGATGATTTGGGGCACCTGTAGAACTTGGCGAAAAACATAGGCCATAGCATGAATTGCTTGTTATACTTTTCAAAACTTCCATACACAAGCAAGTTCGTCGGCAAAAGATGTCAGCTTCAGCTTACCAGACCACCGCAGAAGCATACAGCAGAAGACGGATCGTGCTCATTCACAGTAGAAGCTAAGAACAACATGACGACGACTTGAGGAACCTATAGAACTTGACGGAGAGGACGACAACACGGATTGCATGTAAGAATTTCGAAGCTTCATTCAAGAAGGAAGGTCATCGGAAAAGAGTGTTCATCAGCACAGCGGCTAGCTGCGAAACATGTTTTTAACGGCTCGAATCGTGCACGATTTTAGCGGTTAAAAAAAGCGAAGTAAAATCATGTTTGTCGGATTAAAAACGTGAACCATGCGTGCTTCTCATCTGAGAAGCATATTGGGAAACATTTGAGTCCCTGCAATATGAAATACAAAGACACCCATTATACAAGCGGTAACGAAAGAGCTGTTAGAGATCAATACAATCTGAAATTAAATACAGTCATACCATTGGTCGCCTTAATCGTACCTGAGTACTCGGTTTAAGCAGCCAGAAGCGTCACCAACAGCGTTTTTCTCTTCTAACTGTCATCCGTTTGAACCTGATCACTCCGTACTGTTGGAAGTTAGCAACACGGTTCGCGTAGTAAGAAGAGAAGGCGAGCTCTTCAAAAACAAAAGCAATCAACTTAACAAGACAGTTGAATAGAAATTTACAAGCCCATCTTTTCGCAAAGAAAGGTGGCTCAAATACAAACTGTAAGGTCAAGTCCAGATCATCGAATAAAGTGGGTAAGGAAGGCATCACTTTCGAAAGCTGACGAAGAGAGAGAGAGAAATGGCGACCGACGATGAAGACTTGGTCTTCCGGGTAGACTGAGCTACTCCGAGGTTTTTAGGAGGTCACTAGTATACGCAGTAGTACTAGAAAGCAGCTGCGTAGATACTGTCAGAAAAGACGCTGGGATTGCAGAGGAATGAACGAGTCTCTGGAAAACTCACAGAATGAGGCCTATAAAAATTGCGGACTACAATCTCACCTAGCCAATCAGTCCGATCCAAAAATCCAAGCTAATGGGAAAATTTCATTGGTCTACGGCATGGTTAAGAAAGCGTTCTAGAAGTAGTGCTTGATAGAAGAAGTTCAGCCGATTGTTCTGCTAGGAAAGGACTCATTGGCCAATGAGAGATATTTTTGTGATATCGACCAATGCCGTGTGTTTCTTTTTCCGATTGGATGCAAAATTTCATTGAAGGTAATGGTATCATACTGTAACATTTCATTGACGAATGAATGAATCTTCAGTTATCATACTGTCACCCGAACCATCTACGGCGTGGGCCAAGCCAACCTGTTTATACTGTACTGTACACCAGTATGAAAATACATTGATATGAACTTTTATTTATAGTTCTTTCCATATCGACAATAAAAACCGATCCATAAGCATAAATTACACTGTGGCAGCAAGGCGCCAAAAGATGGACCAGCTTAGATACAGAAAAATAACAACCTAAAAACTTGTTCAATTTGACAGCCGAGAGCTGCAACCCACACACCCTGCCTAGTCACTTAGCGAATTTCTGAAAGTTATCTTACCATGTCGCAGTCCACTGTAGCTCGAATTGACGGCGGCACAGCAGGATTGCCTACCGAAGGTGGCCCACAAACATCTGCCGTAAACAAATTGGGATCAGGCATACCAGACGCTCGTTCATCTGACCAAACGTCCCCGGGCGGGCAAACTGATCTGGACAAGAAGAAAGAAAGCCCGGACAGCCCCGCCGACAAGGAACTCACCCCAACAACTAAGACAAGCCAGACAAAGCTTGTCAAAAAGCGCTCATTCAACTATGTGGCAGTCGGAGTTCCTGAATCGAGGCCAGTGTTTTCTCAGAAAAAGCACAAGATACAACTGGCCAAGAAACTGAAGAAACGCGATGTCGTTTTGGAGGAGGAGCGCTTGCTATGGCGGAAACTGCGCGTGGAACCCCACGTGGCGGGCAGAACATTTTGGATGGCTGATCGAACTTTTGCGAGGGGTATGAACAAGGTTGCTGCCCGTCGTGACTAAGGCATTCGCGATTCTTTCAAAGTAAAATGATTTTTTCAAAGTAAAAGACGGCTCCCAAATTTAGTCGATAGCAGAAGTAACAGCGTATCTGGAAGACCTCACATAATGATGGTCCGGAAAATGTAAAAACTGTAGAGAACCATTAATATGTGCATAATAGTACAGCTGGAAAAGACGAGCACCTTTCCCTCACTGCCATCCTAATCGCCATCAAGTTTGTCACCCTTGTTATTATCGGTCTTGTATGTGGGAGCTGTTGTTGCTGTCCTCCGCCTTTCATAATCTTTCACGTGCATCTCCATGCCGAGCTCCGACGGTTCAGACCACTTCAAGCTTACCATATCAGAGTAAGGTTCATCGTCATACCCTATTTGCCTCCGCTGACCGCGACGAGTCCTTTCGAAGCGTACAGGCATATATTTTGCAGCACGAGGCTGATGTTCGGACGAGTTAGAGGCCATAGGGAAGCGTGTTGTGCTGCTCACCTGAGATAAGAAGGTTTAATGCCACAGCTCACTGTATGACGACGAAAAAGAGGGAGAGAAAGCAAGCGGGCAGAATTATTATTGGATCCTGGAAAAGGTCTATTTAAGAATTCAGAAGGGACGCTTGGAATATTCTTCTGATTATGCTATCATACACGTCTTACAGTAGACATACCATTAATAGAACTGTATATTATGAAACGTTTATGGAGGAGGACCCGATCGTGAAGTCGCAAAACGTTATCCACGTGTCATACTATTTGTTTTTGTGAACTTCAAATCGGAAATAAAACGAGTAACAATACGTAATGATCAATTTAAGTTAAATCAAGCCAACTCGAAATTGGATGAATTAGTTAAGAACGGGCTTTTCTGAAACGATTGTCCCTTTCCTGCATTTTTGAGAGCCGTGTTCTCACTAAGGTACATAAGTACAGTACTGTACACGAGGGAGAGGGACGGAAGATATCTTATATACTTTATGAGAAATTCTGCCAAGCTGTAGAATATGATACAGTACAGTGTGAAGCTGGTTGTTTACAGCAGCTCTAACCGAAATACGTGCTAAACCTTGATCATTCATTTATACTAGAGTCGCTGCGCTCAGTGCGTGGAAACTACACAACAGCAGATCCCTGCAATAATAGCAGGACTATCTATGTACTGTGTCACTGTGAGGCATTGCATGCCGTTATCGGGTTGTTGATAACGCGATGCTTGCTAACAACTGCTGGTTATCTAGCAACAATTGGTTTTCGTTCTTCTTTCAATGTATGGTTTATGCAGCTTGCACCAAAATTGCTTTTTGGAGTTGTGAAGTAAACCAGAGCGATATTCGTTTTAGTATTGGTTGTCTATATTTTAACTATAGTATCCAAGTGAATACTAATGGGTTTACAACTATCTTAAGGTAAAATGGTTTTGATATTCTACAATTTTTTCAAGTGCAGTTAGTACGCATTGCTTATGAGAGCTTTATATATTTGACTTTAAAGCGCTTAAGATATCTGAAAGGGCTTGAAAGCACTGCAGATAAAGTCGTATAATATCTGATGGGATTTAAGGAACTTCAAATAATAAATATTTCTAATGTCGAAAAAGCTTTGTACGGGCACGTCACACGCAATTTGAAAAGGCCGGGAATGATTTCAAGCGAATCACTTACGAAATGCATTAATAGGCTTCCCTATTATTGTCTCAAGCGTACCAGATGCTTAAAAGTGCTTGAAAGTGCTAGTGATAACGTCATAAAATATCCAATATCCAAAGTCTAAGGGCACCAAATATGCAATTTGAAAAATTACAAATGCATCCAGAATCCTTAATGCTTTCAAGCGCATGACATACGAAATACTTTAAGTGTTGCCCATTGCTTTCTTTAAAGCAAATCAGATGTTTAAAATCGCGATGGCTCACGTAATAGAATATCCAAAGTCGATTGGCATCAGGTTTGCATTTAGAAAGGATCATAAATGCTGTGAATACCATGAATAGTTTTAAGAGCATCACATAAGAATTATTTTAAATGCTTCCCATTGATTTCTTCCAAGTAGACTAGAGGTTTAAAAACATGATGGATAACGTCATAGAATATCCACAGTTGCTTGAAACCAGGTTTGCAATTTGAAGATAACAATAGAGCTGTGAATATCCTACCTAATTTCAAGCGCATCCCATACGAAGTATTTAAAGTGCTTCCGATTGTTTTATTCCAAGAGGATAGAGGATTAAGAGAACTTTGGCTAACGTCATACAATATCAATATTTAAAGAGCACCGGACAAACAATTTGAAAAAATCAGAAATGCACCGGGCATAAAATTTGAAAAGATCAGAAATGCTGTGTATATCCTTTCCGATTTCAAGCGCATCGCATACAGAATACTTTTTGAAACTTCCCATAGTTTGCTTTCTAGACTTTAGAATGTTTTGAAGTGTTTAAATGTTCTTTTAATAACTTCGTTCAATATAAAACCGGCTAGCAAGAACCTCAAATGCGCTTCCCCGTGCACTGATTTGCTGTCGTCGTTCTTGACTTCCCTCCGCCTCATAGCACCGAATGAGTGGAAGGACGTCGGCGGATGTCCGGCGGCGAAGATGGGTGGAGGATTTACATACTAGAGCGCTTATCTTTCGACTCTGGAGTCCCGGATCTATACTGGCTCCAAGAACGCATCGTACTGTCAAGGCGAAGGCAGTACGATGCGTGCCTGGAAAATAAGCTAGCGTTGGTTTGGGTAGATGACAATACAATGTGTCATTTTGCCACATAATAGATGTCAGGTGACATCAAGAAGAGGTAAGGTGAATTTGCTTATCAAAAATTAAAATCTCTAAATCGGTGCAGTACTTTTGTGACATCCATCGACCGCATGCGGTCGTCTGATGTCACAAAAGTACTTCACCGCTTTTAAAATTCAACTTTTCTCCTAGAAAGCGAGAAAAGTCAAAGTTGCGTTTCACGAGATCGCTCCACCGTCACCTCCGACAAACAGCGGGGCTCACTTTGTCAACCGCACGACCTCCCCCCACCTCAGATCTCCCCGCCCGTTCAGCGGTCCGAGGTCCACCGTCGCACCGCCCTTCCGCCCTGTCTCCCTGCTGCCCCACAACCCCGCCGCCTTGCAGCTCCGCCGCCCTGCCATCCCACAGCCCCACCCCCCCACCGCCCGGCGACAACGCCCCCCACACACCCCGCCGCCCGACGCCCTGCCACCCTGACGCCGCGCCGCCGCTTCGCCGCGCCGCCGCGCCTCTCTGTGCTTGCTACAAGCACGCATCGTACTGTCAAGGCGAAACAGTACGATGCGTGCCTGGAAAATAAACTAGCGTTGGTTCGGGTAGATGGCAATACAATGTGCCATGTTGCCGCGGAATAAATGTCAGATGACATCAAGAAGAGGTAAGGTGAATTTGCTTATTAAAAATTGAAATCTCTAAATCGGTGAAGTACTTTTGTGACATCCATCGACCGCATGCGGTCGTCTGATGTCACAAAAGTACTTCACCGCTTTTAAAATCCAACTTTTCTCCTAGAAAGCGGGAAAAGCCAAAGTTGCGTTTCACGAGATCGCCGTCGCCTTCGACAACCAGCGGGGCTCACTTTGTCAACCGCACGACCTTTCCCCACCACAGATCGCCTCGCCCGTCCAGCGGTCCGAGGTCCACCGTCGCACCGCCCTTCCGCCCTGCCGCCGTGCCGCCCTACCACCCCGCCGACCCGGTGCCCTGCCGCCCCACCCTGCTCTACGAATTTCAATCGGATTAATTGTCAGAACAAATAGATCTCGCTTGCCTACAGATTCTGGTTCTACTTAAAATGAAAAGAAGGCGCTGGAAAGCAGCGCAGAATATCCGAGCCGTCCAAAATTTGAACCCAGTGATACATTTTGGTGTGTGACTGGTATATATTTCCTTGCACAACTCAAGTGAAGTCCAAACTTACAGGTGGTACAAGTGGCAATTCCGGAACATGCGCTGATCCTAACCTAAGGCTTGTTCTCTCACCCTGTGTATATTATGATGACAAGACATTGCCCACGCTTGGGTCCATGAACTACAGGAGATCTCTAGGAGTTATGGAGTCTGTCTAGCACTGTGACGTTTGCCAGGTATTCGGGACTGTGGGCTCTGACATGGTAGTCACAGCGCCACGTGCTTCCAAGCATGTGCTATCGAAATCGCCATGGAAAGTTCCAACAGCATTTGAAATAATGCTTCATCCTTCAGCCGACAAAAATCTGGTGGAAGTGGTTGCTGATTTTCCAAAGTGCGAGGACGTGAAGAACGAACTGTACTGCCAAGTTGTCGAGAGCAATTCTCCGAATCCAATACAAGGCGAGTTTGAGCTTAACCACTCTGCACACTGCAGTCCTCTGCATGGTGGGTCGTTTTACATCAGATACAGAATGAGCGATTATCCAACTAAGCATTCTTTGTTCTTCTAGGTAGAAAATTTTGCTGTATGCCATTGTCAATATGTTTTGTTTTGCATGTTTAAATGGCCTTCCTTGCACTAAAAAACAATGGTTTTATTTTATAGTAGGTTTCTTCACCACCCAATCTAAAAGAACCCTAGTAAACAGATACACATATGTGTATCTTGTTTCGGCTTTTTTGTTGGAATTGGAGTCGACAAATCACCTTAATTCTCGATAAGTTTTTTGCCCACACCAAATACGACAAAAGTGTAGTAACGAGATACACAGTAGCGCAAAAGAATAGTATCAAAATACGGAGCTAAGTTTGGTCGGATTTGGTAACCAGAGCAGAACCCTGCTAAATAGCAACTACAGTACAGTACTTTCGTAGTGCTTCCACGCTACGCGAACTGTCCTAGTTCACCAACTACGCGAACGCTCAGTCCCGTCTCTTCCTCGCAACATGCCATCTCTATTACGTCACGAGCGCATATTCGAACTCCTTCAGCTCTTTGAAATCGCGGTGAGTGTGCCCTCAGACATTTATGGCGCTAGCTAATACAAAAAAGCTATTCTCTCCATGTTTGGATGGAGGTGCGCTGGTCTCTTCATCGCTTTCACCGAGCTCTTCTTGCATAGTGCTGGAGGACTATCCGGCGACGGGTGCCTCGCTGCTTCGGAATCTGCGATCCAAATCAGCCTACAACGAATTGGGTGGTCAGCGCACAGAACTCACGTCGAATAATTTTATTTCTCTGGGCGCTGAGGTAATTTCTTGGCCGTATGAACACCGAAAAGTCACGTTTTAGACTAAACGTTTTTAGACATCAAGAGGCGAACATTTATGCTGTACGGCGTGTGCCTGAAAGTGATTTGACGGTGTGCTCGCCCGATGCAGTACCTGCCACTCCTAATGATTGTATCACGCCGTACCGTCCTGTAAATGTGGCATGCCCCTGAAAGTTTTTTGGGGCACGTCCGAGAATTATGCGCCCTTAGAGGTCTGATAGATTTTAATTGAACGACGTTCTTAGCTAAGAACGTCGTCAGCTAGCTACTGTATCTACTGTAGTTAGTGGACGATGCAACTATATTAGAAAAGTCCCATCACTGTATTTATTAACTCTCATGAATGTTGTATGGAATGCGTATTATGCAAGTTAACGGTACGGAATAATATTCAATGACGACCCGCAGCATGCAGGTGTAGCGTTTTTAGACCTCTCAGTTACGCCGCTTACAATCTATCCTTATGAAAAGGTTTCGCTGTCGATAAATTCGACAGTGGGAAATGCTGTCAATATTATCGATCGATATCTCGAGATTGGATCGTTTTTTAAACCATTTCTTCTGCGCCGCCACATGCCGACATGTAAATGAGCCTTCAATAATCGCGACTGCGCCGCCGGGACTCACGCTTTGTTTTAACAGAGCGCGATTGTAAGCGACGCAGTCGCGGTCGTGGAATCACACTTTGTTTTAACAGAGCGCGATTGTAAGCGGCGCAGTCGCGATTATTGAAGGCACATTTCCATGCCGGCATGTGGCGGTTTTTCAACAAGGCCCAATTGTAAGCAGGATAGTCTCGACTATTTGAATGCACTTTTTCGTGCCGGCACGTGGCGGCATGGAAGAATTGTTTCATTAGACGTTGTGGACCGTGACTTTCGCACCAGTTGTCCGAGGCTCGTTTCGTTATTCTCCTGGAGGCAACTCGGGCGCCATGAAAAATCTACCTAGTTAGTGGTAAAAAAGACTCAACTTTGACGCCACTTATGTATGCACCGAAATGTAAAATCAGATAACCTTTCAGCGTAAATGGGGAGAGGATAATTGTATACATTTTTGCATCGCCATGGCGAAAAAGAGTGCACTCTATCACGCCTCGTCCCAGTGGAAGCCCTGTCCCACAAGGTAGTTTCATGTGAACAATGAAGGGAGGGTAAGAATGAGGCTAGGCTAGTTTCGAAGGGCGCCCGCATTAAAACTTGCGACGATGCGTTTGTGGCGCTGCAGCGGGGCTGATTGTTTTCCCTACGCATTCTCTGCAGAATCTCTGCTTGCCGCCATACTCTAGTGAAGAATAGGGTATGGCAGCAAGCGGATATTCTGCAGAAACTGTATATGGGAAAACAATGAGCCCTGCTGCAGCGCCAGAATCTCATCGTTACAAGCTTTACGTTGCAAGTACCATAGAAATGTGTGTCACATACAAGGCTTTATCATCACCCCAAAAAGGTGCGCCTGTTACTCTTTACGTCCACCCACCGCCTCTCGTGTCGTCCGCCTCTTTTCGGCGCTTCTGTACAGTAGTCTCTACTAATAAAGGCTCCTTCTTAGGCACCTCTCCAATTTATCTGCAGAAGACATCGATGATGCCTGCTCACGCAAGCTTAAAGCGTATAACTGAGAGCGTTGATTGGCCAAAACAAGTTTCTACTATCATCTTTGCAAGCACTAATGTACTTCCATGTCAAAATATTCCCTAGATGCACCACGCCACACATTTAAAACAGCATAGCACCAATATCATCGCCGAAAGTTATGCGTATTTCGTTTTCATCGCCTAAAAGTTTTCATCTCGGAAGTGCACAGGAATAGTCTGTGGCTTCGTGACCGGTACAGCATAAGCCGTCCCGGTCACAAAAGCCACAGGCTAATCTTGTGCCCTTCCAAGACGAAAACGTGTAGCCGTCCCGGTCACGAAATCACAGGCTATTCCTGTGCACTTTCGAGATGAACAATTGTGGGCAATAAAAACTAAATACGCATAAGTTGTGGCCATGATAGTGCAAAGTTAACAAAGATCGGAGAGGGGCTGCCTATCCGTGTTCCATGCAACAAGATCGAATGCAAAAACATTAAAACTGACAATATTGCATACAACAAGTCAGTGCTGGAGGAGTGGGCCAACTTGAGATGGCACTAGCTTAACGCCCGGGACGGAGCTGCTATTCATAAGAGATGACGTCGAAGAGGGAGATTCCAATACCTAGCTATACCTCTGACACGGTCGATTTATTGGTGTAAGCCAATTCATCATATTGCATTGAGAAATGCAATACAGTGCCCTTTTTCCGTGCATGCTGTGAACGGGTTGACTAGCACAAGCCTTATCCCTCTTCAGATGCCGGTTAGCGGCTACGATATGAAATTAATGCACTTCAAAGGATGCCCTGCGTCAGGGCGTCAACACGATATTTTCAAACGATACATTAGACTTTATCTATTTCAGGGCCTTATCATTTCACCAAGACGGAATGGGCACTAAACCGTCTTTTACTATCCAATGACATGGCGCTGGTCATGGAAGCTAACTGTTAACTTCACGCTGCTCAATGGTGAAACGTTTCCTATCACTGACTAAAACTGCCCACAACGTTTCAACTGGCTAGACCCATGGCAGTGGCTCGGTCCATATGCAATAAAGCATTTGAAGAAAAACGGTTGAGCCTCCTCCCATGACGGTACTGCATTATACAACTTTTCAAGTGTAAATATCGAAAACGGATCATTCTCATACTGCAATGAGATATTTCACCCTAAAAAAGACCAAAAACATTCACTGTAATGCACACTTCCGTCTAGTGCTCTATTCGCACCAGTCGCGTTGGTGAAGGTCTTTCTCTGATGAGGGGAGTTTGAGGTAAGCTAGCTGGTTGTTCTTGCTACTTTTCGTTTTCTTTTCCTGCTTTCGTTGTTTCTTCGACTGTGTTGTCTTCCGTGAGGGCGAGTACAAACTCGCACGTTCTGACTGTTTTTATGCCTCTTGTGTCTCTGCGGTAGACCTGGTAATTGTTTTTGTTGATACAGCGTAAGTAGTTGGCTTTTGTCGCTCTATCTTCTAACTTCTTTTTGTATTTGCTGGTGCTGATTATTCAGCCTGCTTGCCCATATGGCAATAAACTGTTTGGTCCATTTTTTCGTCGATGCGGTGACCGTGGAGCTGCATATGGGCATGTGGCGACGTGTGAACTGTCCGTCTCTTGTCATGGGGAGAAACTTTGATTTGTCTATGGCGTCTGAGCGCCGCGAATGACCAATACTTATTGTAGTTGAGTGGCGATGAGCCGCTTTTAGCGCGGCTCTTGCTGCTTAAAATAATATGCCCATACGCATTTATACAAAGGCGTTCGACGATGAGGAAGAAGATGATGTGGTCAACTTGATGATTCCTTGCTGTTAGAGAAAGCTTTTGAGTGAGGCGTTGTTTTGAACTTGAGAGCCGTCCGTGTGGAGCCTTTTGACTTTTGTGTTGCATGCAACTTGCAGCCTCCAGATGATAGTCGACGCTGGGACAGGTTGGACAACCGGCGAGCCAATGAAAAAGAAATCTGGGGCATCCGCCGTTATACTCAAAGAACTCGCCAGACTGAAGCTTCAAGCTTCTTCAAGCTGGAGTGTGGCGAGTTCTTTGGGTATAACGGCGGGTG
>JAULCF010462207.1:0-11396 GCA_032361265.1 Devaleraea mollis | reverse complement strand
GTCTATTATATTACGAGGTGCAATAGTATAGTGACTCTCAGAAGCCGGGCCATTTTCTTCCTTCGCAGCTATGTTTTCTAGAGTACTACGTAAAGATGCGAACGTAGCATGTAGAGTTTCCTCTGTAGGTTCTGTATCTACCTTACCAGAGTTTTCTTTCACTACGAGCCTTGCCTTAAGTTCCTTGATCTCTTCATCCCTTAAGCCCTTGAATCCTTGGCCTTGCTTGTAACCGCTTTCACCGTTCGCACTCCGCTCCATCTTGATGGCCTTGCGCTTATCCCTTACAATAAGGCACGTAGTGTTAGGGTTCAAGTCACATTTCGCCCACTTATGAAAAAAATGAGGATGCTTGGGGCACTTTTCATTGCCTTGCTTTTTACCTTGACCTTTTCCGATTGCAGCTGATCCTGCGAGTAGCCCGTCTCCTGAGCCCAGATCTTTAATTAGCTTTAGTCCCATTTGAACACGTCCTTTGCAGTTGCTTTGCTGCGGTCATCCCACGTTGATATGAGATAGCTCATGGCGAGTTGCTGCTCAGTAGTAAGCCCATCTAGAAGTCGAGTCATGTGTGCACCATGCGTTGATGCCTCGACAATTTCACTCAGATCTGCTTTCATCAACCTTCTGTGGATGTCCTGGTGCTCCTTGACATGCAATTATTTCATGTCATGGCTGCTGATGTCGGGTACCTCTGCTAGGATTGACCTTACAATTGTTCCCTGATCAGGTTCCATATCTACCAATTCCTTATAGGTTATATAAGCGCTCTTGTATTATATCATTTGGAGCAGGTTGCTGTCTACACCTTTTTTAGAAAGAGAGCCACGTTCTTGTTGCTGATTACTGAGAGCTCATCAGTTGCAGAATAACGAAATTTGATTGCATCGAGGCAGTCTCGTTTCATGAGCTCATTCCGAAAGCTAGAGTTCCATCTTTCATAATTGCTCATGTAGCAGTCAAGAATGATTAGCCCTTCGGTTTCAATGCAATCGGCCTGTACGGCTGCTTTACTTTTAGCCTCCGCGTTGGCTGTTGCACTGATTTTAGCTTGATTGATTACACTCAGGCTTTGAATTTCGTTTCCTGTTGTATTGTCGACCACGATTACTTTGATATCTCTTGGAGAGATGAAAGCACCTTCTTTTTCTTTTGCCTCCTTGTTCTCAGACTCCGAAGTCTGAATTTTTGACGTTTGGTTTGCGACATGCTTACTTTATTTATTTCCGCTGTGGCGGAAGTTTGTACTCATAACCTGCAAAACAGGTAAACGGATAGTTTCTTTATTGTATCTGGTAGATCAATTTAAGACGGTGCGTAGGTCACGACGCTTATTCACTATGTTGGTGACGTGGGTTAGTTTCCCTGGTGAGGTCACAGAGAAATATCTGGAGAGCCTCTACCAGGATGTACCAGCCCGATTGAGAGAATATTTATATTCCATCGCTCATACGGATTCCGCCGCCAAAGCCGCCTTGAAGAAAATCTCACAAGGCTGAGTATAGAGCGAATTAAGCTTCACCATCTGTACCCAGAAAACAAAAGGGCAAGTCTAAAAAAAGAAAGGCTCACCTTCGCATACACCGCGAAGGAGGTTTGATAGACCGCGTTCAGTAAGAGTCCCCAAACATACGGGCTTGCTTTTGCGAGTACGACCAGATTCTGAGCGGAGTAATTAACCGTCTCAGCCAAACAGGTTATCCCCACCGACTAACCACAAAAAGTATATTTTTCTTTTTGCCTTGAAAGAAGTCGGCGAATGTAGACACACAGTAGATCTACTAAACGACTCTGCCTCTCAGACTGCTAGGTGCTCGAGCACTTATCGGTGGAGGACCCCCATACCAATGGTGTTCACAAACCAAACACTAGAATACTAAGAACAAAACTAAGTGGATAATATCCCTGAGCGTCGAGAATTGAAATAACGACCCTTAAGCAAAAACATCAATATCAACAACAAAAACAATGATAACAGAAAAACACTCAAAAACATCAGTGCAAAAACGAGTCCTAACACAACACCGCTGGCTTTGCACCCCGCTAACACTACGGTCCTACTCAGCTGGGGAAAGGATGTAAGGACACGTGTTACCACGTGAGACCAATTCTGCACAAGCCGACGTCATTACAGCTTCACCCTGTTTTCCACTAGTTTATTCGGCGTACTTGAACGGTATCATAATCCGCCCATTTAGGAGCGTTTGAGGACACGGACGTTCCAACCCAAATAAAAAAGAGGTGGCAGTTGCCACCTGTACCAAGGAGGACAATCATCTCCTTGCGGAACTCTTACCCTTTTCTTTGCTCCCGGTGCTCACCGTAGCTCCCCCAGAAACAACTGTGCTTGCTCCACCCCAACTCGCTGACCCTCCTTGCTTGCGGAACAACAATCTAGATGCGATTTAAATGAGAGACTAGTATATTCTTCAAAGAACCATCTACGAATTTCGATTTATATTTAATTTCCAAAGCAACAAACGATGGTCTTTGTTCAAACTCATCAATTTTGAGATTCCGTACCCTGCTTGCTTTTCTGCAAGAAAACAGAAAGGAAAAAGAGGCTTATAAGCCGCTTTTCACACAACTGCAAATCTATAACAGCGCACTGGTGCATCAAGTTCACGTCTAACATCAAGTTCCCCTCTACCACAGCCTGTTTTAATATGAGATTTCTGCTATGAACAGCGCCCTTTCCATAAGTCCCTTCGTGAGCTCCGCTCTTTCGCCTTTGAAACTCTTGCGATACGTGCACATATAATCTATTTCAATGCGAGGCCCTTGCACTAGTGCACGATAAGTAGGGGTGACGGGCTTAATACACACGTATGGTTGCACACGCGTGAACAGGTGCGTTAACACATGCCCTCAAATTGACCTTCTTCCTTTCAAATGTGCGCACACATGCGTGTTAGCTAATGTCAGCTACTGTCAGCAACATGTTCTGACTGTAATGTTTTGATAAGATAAAACGAAAACTGTATAACAGTTGTTATTGTCCAAGTTGAAACAGTTTGAAAACTAGTTGTTCTAAGAAGCCTTTACGCCCGCCGCGTAATGCAAGCGAGCAATGCCCTTCCCTACACTCGCGTCGGCAATAGCGGTCCTGCGGAATGCTCAAAAAGGAGCCAAAAATCGCCCTCAAGCGATACGCGTGGCGGCCGTAATTGCCGTTCCCGCAAGGACGTCCCCAACGCAGTGTTCGGCCCTGATATCGTCCCCACGCGCCGTCAGCTGCGATCTCGCGACTGGCGCGCACGCCAGAATCAGCGCGTCAAACTCTCGCGCGCCGACACCGACATCCGCCTCGCGGAACTCGAGCGGAAGGTCGAGCTCGACCGGTAGCGCGCCTAAGCCTATGCCGCGCTCGACGTATCCGAAAACGAGGCCCTCCCTGCCGCTGTCCGTGAGGAAACATCTCTCCGCCGCCGTGCCGAGCTGGAATATGCCGAGTTCATTACCGCTGAGGTCCCGGTCGTCTTCGAATCCAGAGCGCCGGCCAGCGGCTCCCAGCGCCCCGACGACGCCGAGTGGCTCGAATACATCCCACCCTCCCTCTCCGCTTCCCTTCACCGCGCGCGCGCCATCCCCCAATGCGGCATCTCCGGCGCGCCTATCCCTGCGTCGTACATCTTCTCGGTCACCATTGCTTCCGTTGTCGAGGACGACGAGCGGTTCACGCCGACATAAGAGCACGGAGGCTGAGGCGGCACTGTCTAGGAATGGTGGGACCACGTACAGGCCGAGCCCGGCAGCACAATACCCGCGGACAGGGATTTGTACGCTACTTACCTTGATCTCGGCGTCCGGCGCATCGTCTAGGCTTCTGGAGAGCGAGCCAAGAGTTTCGCCGCCGTCCAGGCGCGCATGTACGTCCTCTGCCAACCGCAGTCTGGGAGACAAACATTCACGACACCGTGCCTGAAGAGAAGTGTGCCGGTTTCAGCATGGTCATTTAATCCCACGCCGACACGGTCTCAAAGCTTTACCGCGACAGTAGCCCGACTCCGAGCACAGTCAATATCAAGCGGGCGATCCGCGAGCTGGCCCCGCGGCTGCGCGAAAACTACGCATCTGTCGCCCTCGTGTACACTGAGGCCGGCGAACGCCTCGCAAACCTCGCCAAGGAGGCCGCTGACTCTTCCAGGGGTACCACTGCCAATGCCTCTTCCGCTTCGCATCGCCCTCCCGGGAATCTTTGGGGCCCGTTCGCCTCCGATACCGCCAGCTCTGCTCTGCCCTCATCAGCGCCTATGCCAACAGAGTCTGCAGACACTGTCTGGGTGGCACCCAGACGTGAAACCGCAACAAGCGTCGTCGCAGTGAAAGTCCCAGAAGCCCTAGTGGACCCAACAGAGTCAACGCGCGCTCCATCGAGGGAGACAAAGATAGCACCGGAAGCGCCGCCCCTGCCACCGCGCCCACCTCACCCCCTGCAGCAGCTCCCTTCGTCGTCGCCGAACTCGCGGCTTCTGTTGCTGTCAGCACTATGGAATGCGACATCCCGGCGCCTGCAAATGGCGACACTGACGACGCCCCTGGAGGATCTTTGGCCGCCGCCACGCCCACGCCACCGCCTGCCGAGGCGAAGCAGAGGTATTTCAAAGAATACGCAGCCAGCGGTCCCGGAGCCTGCTCCAAGCAGTGCGGATTATTCTGCCTAACCGCGCGCGGGGACTACGGGGGATCAGACCTCTAATATTTCGACGACTAGGGAGCAGAATATGTCCCATACGGCACTGGGGGACATGATAACGGCAATGGAGGAGGATTTATCGTCGCCTGCCCCAGCCAGAAGCCTACCAGAAGCCCCGACGTTGACGACGACGCCTCTAAATAATTCTGAGACCTCCTACGTCCCCATTTCGGCCAGGGAGGACGTCACGTTGTACGCAGCTTCAACTGCAGCTATCAACGCCCCCAGCCTCCGCCCTCAGCTCCGAGGCTCCATCCACTGACACAACCGCGAGCCCCAGTCGACAACACCGAGACGTTGATAGCCGCAGACAACTAGTCTGGGTAGTGCTCTGAGCCATACAGGCCGTCTGGTTAAGCAGCGAGGACGAGTCCGTACAAGGAAGGAAACTGCCGTCTAATATGGGAAGGCGCCGCCACAGAGCTGAGCACTAATGGGAAGTGGCGAGCCCACATCGAAGCTCTGGTGGCCAATAAAAGCCCTCCCAGCTCGGGAAGCTCAAGCCGGCAATGGCCGCAGTGACTGGGTGGAAATTCTGCACGGCACGCCATGTGTTAAGATTCTCTGGCAAAAAAAAATCCCCAAAGGACAGACACGAGGTGCTGCTGCGACTTGCCTGCCTACCGGGAAGCCCCTTCCGCTCCTGCGACGATCATTCGTCCGTCCCGTCGGTCACCGAGAAGATAGGTGCTCGCCGAGCGCGCAAGCTTCAGCGCGAGATTTCTTACTCAGACAAGCGCCGGCGACGCCGCCTCCTCGCCAAACCAGACGACAGCTCGCCGCCCTCTTCCGAAGATATTCTCCAAGCGATGTTCAGACCTGGGATGGTGTTCGAAAAGATCCCACAGCCGGCACTGCTGAAGTCCCGCAAGGTGAGTATCCGGGATATGTAAGCCTTCAATGCTGTAACTCCTCAAGACAGCGCCGTTAAATTTACGGTGAAAGACTCAGCCGAGGGAAAGTAACAGTTCCAGGCGTTTCTGAAGCACTACCTCCTCCCTCACGCGATCATGCGCCGCCTGTATCCCGGCGAGGTGGTGAATGCTATATACAGGCAGAAACGTCGGCGCTGCACGTGAGGCGGGACGCGGTACTCGACCGATTCAGCACATTCTTCGGGATGTGGGAACAGGCAAGGGACGCCGCCACAGACGCCTACGTCAGGGCCTCGCGGAAGAAGGGTGACTCCATCGACGGAGAGGAGGCGAAGTCGAAGCGAGTGGAGCGCGCGCGCTTCTTCCCCGCGAGGGCCCTCGCAGGCCAACAGGGACTTTAATGCTCTATTATAGTAGCCCGGGATACTATAATAGAGCATTAAAGTCCCTGTTTGCGTCTCCAACCTTTTATCCTCTTGTTACAAAAGTTATGCAATCCTCCACCCTGAAGCCTCAAAGAAGACCCCTAGACTCCCGCGAAGCGAGCTTCCGCCAGTGCCAATCCCCTCCAAGGCACAACTGCGCAAAACAGAGAAGATGATGGGCGATACTTCAGCGGTGGGCCCAGACGGGATGTATTCCAACTAATTCCGCTTGCTTATCTGCGGCACCCTTCTCGACAGAAGACCAAAAGCTGGCGATAACTCCGTGCTGAGGTTTCTCCAGATATCAGCAGACGGCCGACTCTTACCATAAGTCACGGAGTTGTTCGCCTCTGCTAGGTTCATTGCTATCCAAATGCCAGCGAAGCCTGGCAAGCCGCCGGGGATTAGACCAATAGCAATTGGAACGATAATCTGCCGAGCTGGAGCAACTAAGGTTCTCAAGTTAGCCGAAGCGGAAGCTGCCAGCTTCCTTTTGCCACAGAAAGTTTCATTTTCTCTCGCATCCGGAGCCGAAGTGGTTATCCACAGCTTTAGCGACTGCTGAAGGCGCACGGGCTAAACCCCGGCATGGTGCTTATCCGTGTGGATGCAAAGAACGTCTTTAAATATATCATGCGCACCGCGTTTATACGACTCGTCATTCTCCACGCGCCCTCCGCGTTGCAGCTAGTCCACGCCCTGTACGGCGCCCAGCCCTTCCTGTCCGTCTGAGGCCAGACCCTGCGCTCGGCTGAAGGCGTGCAACAGGGGGACCCGCTCGGTGTTCTCCTGTTCTGCCTTTCATTCAACCCCTCGTAATGCGTATCCACGACGCGTTCCGTTTCGACTACAACGGCTGGTACGCCGATGACGGCAAAATCTTCGGCAACATCGTCCAAGTCGCGTATGCGTTCCGCATCCTTGTTGTCAAGGATCGCGCCTCCAACTTATTCCTCGTCAAGGACAAGATGGGCCTCTGGTTGCCCAGAATGGCCGTCGCACGTCTCAAGGAGAGTTTCGACTGGGACATAGTCGTCTAAAACGACAGCCGCCACGACTGAGGCGTTGTCCCCGTCGGCTCGCCCGTCGGCAGCGACGACGTAGTCGCTGAGCACGTCGCCAAGAAGGCGGAGAATATAAAATATGTCCTTAAACTCGTGCGCCCTCTGGACGACGCTCAGATTGCGCTTCCGCTCCACCGCGCATGCCTATCCGCTTTCCTTTTCAACCACATCTTCAGGACGACGACGCTGACGCAAAAGCTCGCTCTCGCGCTCCTCCTCGACGCGCATCAGACGCTGTGTCTGGGAAACCTTTTCCCCGCGCTTCATCCTATCTCAAGCGCCGATGTCGCCAAATGCCGGCTCCCGCTGCGCGCCCAAGGCATAGAAATCACGGCACCGTCCGAATTTGTGCGCCTAGCCTTTCTCGCGTCGAAGCTCTACACAGCGTCGCACGCCTACGCCCCTCCGCCACGGCTGCCGCGAAAATCGCGAGCTGCGCGACGCTCGTCGACGCGCACGTCGCAGACACAAACCCGCTACTGGACAAATACTAGCCTTGCAGCGCGGCGGCCATCATGGGCCGAAGTTACAGCAAAAGCCCAAAACTCTTGATGAATCACGTCCATGACCGCCGCGCATCCGATTTCTGGCTGTCCCTCCAAGCCCCGATCCAGTCCCTCATCTTCGTCGATGGCGAGCGCATATGCCATCGCAAGTCCCTCGCCACCCCTGGAGGCTCCGCCTACCTTATCGGCCTGGCCATCAAGCGGTTCATGCCGAGCGACGACATGCAGGTCGCCATCGGCCGCCGCCTGCGACTCCTTCTTCTATACGATCCGCTGTCCTGCCCAGTCTTCGACCTTCCCGGTGAAAAGTTCGGCGACCACCACATGGTCTGCACACAGAGCGCCCGAAACGGCGCCGTCTCCCGCAACACACGGTATAACAATGATCGCGACCACGTCCAAGACCCTGTCGTCAAGGACTCGCAGCTCCCCGCGCGCATTGAGCCGGAAGGCCTCGTACCCGACACGCAAAGCCGAGCGAACAACGACCGCCCCGCCGGCGTCTACTTCGAAACCGCGATCGCGTGCAGCACGCCCGGTGCGGACAAGAACGCGCTCGCCATCGACGTCGCAGTTGTCACCGCCGACACCGCTCCTCTCGCGAGCGCGGGGTGGTCCGCCGCGACGCGCGTGGAGGACAAGAAGAGCCGCGAGTGGGCGGAAGGCGTCGCCGACGTGAACGCCGCTCTGAGGGATAAAGGGTGGCCAGCCTGGAATCTGAGCTTTGAGGTCCGCGAGTTTGGGTTGGATGTGTACGGCGCACTCGGCAAAGAGGCGCAGTCGATCCTGCAACTGCTCGTGGAACGGCGCGCCAGCCGGCAAATTTTGTCTGTCGGTCTGTGCATGAGAATTGCCATTCAGGGAATCAGCTTCACGGTGCATTATGCGAATGCAGTATGATAAGGTCCAGATTTTCGAGCAGAACCTCTTTACAGCTGCTTCCACCCTCGGATAGCCTGCGTGCTAGCTAATACAAAAAGTATAAAATTATCTCTCTGTTATTATTGGCTGCACCCTTATCCCTGGGTGCCACCCAATCAAAAATGCATCTATACGCGGTAGAGGCCAACCATCAAAGAGCCGCTCGTCGCTTCCATTTTTAGACCGACAAGACTCAGGTTCTTTGAGCGACTACTCCTGGTCCCAGTACCGCCGACCGCAACGTGTGACCGTACCGAGCATGCTAGCAATCCACAGAAGTCACACTCAAATTGCGATTGTACCTTACAACTTTCTTATGATAAAAAGGGGACAGACTCCAAACCACGCGTGTGGTTGGAAAACACACGAGTGCACACGTGTGGTCGCACGTGCCCTCAAATGACGTACTTCCAAGCCACACATGTACATTATCATACACCCCTAATGCACTCAACACGGCTTGTACCGCAGGAGAGTAGACTGCCCGCAAGTGAGAGAGTAAACTGTACAGTACCCTACTACCCTAGTACGCTTTGTTCTCTCGGATGATGATACAGTAACGAACTGTATTCTGTAAGCACAGTATCATGGTATAATATACCACTGTACAAATATATATTATATTATACTATATATTTGTACAGTGCCCAACAGTGCATAGCGCAATTTCTGCCGAGGATACCAGCACGGATTTTGCTTTTCAAAACGTATAATTCGAAGTAGTCTCACTTCCTTGTCATTGTCATGAGTCGTCATCATCATCCTCATGCTAAATGATGGTCTTCTGCAGTGTCTGGTTCTGTTTCAAGGACGTCCAAGTGTGCCCTGCCAGTGCTGATTATTGTCCCAATAATACGCGTATTTTGGATTGCTGTTCGAATCAATATGTATTTTTGCGTATTTTTGCGTATTATCGCTCAATCCGGCGTATTTTTCCGTATTATTGCATTTTTCAAGCTATTGAAGGCATTCTAAAAATCCGAATATTTTATTACGTTTCGGCAACTTTTCACCTTTATTAGCCTAACGCGGTGGCAGACCACGTTTATCAAGCACCAGTATGATAACACGATATGATACATGTATGATAGCGTATTTTTCCGTATGGCGAGAGAGCTCGACCGCATTTAACCGCATTATACGCGTATTATACGCTTCCAAAAATACGCAAAAATACGCAAAAAGACGGCTTGGGTCAGTAGTGCTGATATAGAAATAAAGAGAATTTCTTGATTGAATTATGAGCCTGCAGTGTACAGTGTACGCCCAAAATTGTCTTCGCTTTTTTAAGTACAATTTTTAAGATCATATGCCTGTTGATATTGATACGTATCAAAAGTCGTACAGTGTACGCAAGTAAGTTCGAATCGTACACTGCACGCTCCGAAATGCAATACGGTACGCAGCCTGCAATGCAGGTCGCGTAATGCATTTCTTAGCGTACACTTTTCGCTGTCCATTTATTTGCGTACACCGTACACCGTGGGCCCTGCATGGTGCATTTCTAAGCGTACACTGTACACTTCGCATGTATCGGCGTACACTGTACGTATTTTGATTACGTTTCAGCTGTCGTACCTAGGTACAGTAGCTACGCCCTGCACTGTGCGTGGCGTTGTACGACATAATAAGCATAGTGTATATAGGGTACGCTTCTGGGTACTTCCAAAAGGTCACCGTTTGTATTCAAAAATTTAAGGTGCGCCGAAGCAGTAAAGCTTTAAAACTTTTTGTAACCTTGGTCAACCACGGTCACAAAAAGTTGCTGCCACTTAATTAGATGCATCGAAGAAGGCTTCGCTACAATACCCCAGCACGATCTTTTGTTCAATTGCTTCTGAGCAATGCTCCGCCAACCATGGTTCGCAATTTTGGACGATCGTCTGCGTCTAAGTCCCGACTTATTTTCCTTTCTCGCACACGAAATGTTTTTAAAGATTTTAAGAAGGCTTCTTAAAACCTTAGTGTTTAAAATAATTAAAGCCGATGTATCAACTGGCTATTCCCGACAACTCAGGGTTAGGATATTGCGCTCGAGCGCGCGCTTAGATCTAACGTGCACAGCACAGTATTTTCTGAAAAAAATGTGATCTTAAGATCTATAGGGTGCTTTGGACGTCAGTATCGGTCGACCGATGGATCCATGCGTTTATAATTCGGGAAATACATACATTAAACGTATTTATTTCCCGAACTTGGAACGCATGGACCGCGAGCTTGTTTGTGTTATAACGCAGCATATGAGCTGCATTAAAAAATAGTTCCCGAATTCGAAAAGTATACTTCCAAAGTAAATGGGCGGTGAAACAGATTGTGCTTTTAAGCGCTTAAAAGCGCTGATGACATTTTTCCTGTATGCAAATTCCATATTACAATGAAACCACACAACAACATGACAACAGAAAAGAAACTGTGTGACGATACATTGTACCCTCAAGCGTATGAGAGAGATAGAGTGGCTTGACTAAACAGTAACCTAATATCCTATCCAATAACAGTGGCATAATGGGTCTCAAGCGGCAGGATTCAAAGCAGTTAGTAGCGGAAGTTATAGTGTGTATCACACGGACCACGTGAAAACAGGTGGTCCGTGTGATACACAACAGCGATTATAGAAGAATTTGCTGTCGTAAAAATGTCCCAACCAGTCATAACGGTTCTATGATGTGGTATACCTGACCATCTATGGGCCTAAACCCCTATGCAGGGAGGGAGCGCGACGTAGGAAGGGGACGTAACGTATGGTATTTGGAAGTACAGTGAAGGGCAGTGCCCAACGTTGGGAGAGCACTCGCCCGATTTAATCTCGTAAATAATTTTCTAAAATCATTTACTAAAAGGGTTTATGAGATTAATCGATTAGATTAATTAATTTAAATCGGGCGAGGGCTCTCCCAACGTTGTGCACT
>JAULCF010461096.1:0-11406 GCA_032361265.1 Devaleraea mollis | reverse complement strand
CTAATCTCGAGCCCTATTTTTTGCGGTCCTACTAGCCCCAGTCTCTTGTTGCGAGTTTGGCTGACTGAGCTGGAGACGGTGGATGCTATTGAGCACCCTCCCCACTAGTCATAGCTGGGTAGCCCTTACTCTGCCCAGCGCCCCAGGCTGTACCTCTTCGGAGCCAGTAATGACACGAGTCGACCTGGCCTGATATTTAATGACCACCGGGACTCGACGCACTATTTTATAGGTATAGCCCAAGGTCAGCGCGTACCTATTCCTGGTATGCGCCTGTATATTAATCTCGGAGAATTTGTTTTTGAGAGTAAAAGTGTTTCATCTCTATTCGTAGGAGACCCCGAGGAAATCTTGACTGATGCGGGGAGCTGTTTTACAAGCCCTTTCTTCGAGGAATCTTGCAAGGCAATAGTATTACACTAAGGCACACAAATGTTGAATCGCATAATTCCCAGGGAGAAAGTGAAACGTTTCATAACGGTCTACGAAAAGTGTTTTTCAAATTGAGACACGACCACCCATTAGCCTCTAAAGAATCTCTTCTGACACTATCAGTGTTCGCTTTGAACACTAGTGTGAATGAACGTGGATTAATTCCGGTTTTATTTGTCTATGGGATGCTTCCGCGGATTCCTGACGTCGATAATACTGGTCCTTTGCCTCAAGACAAAAGGATGAAAATGATGAAGCTCGCAAGAGATGAATACGCGCAACTGATTGCTCAAAGGCGTATTAATATGGGTTTAAAATCATGAGGTTCGTCTTCTATTGCCGAATTATTCAATAAGGTCGACCAGGTCTTCATTTGGAGAGAGGGAGCTAGAATGTGGACAGGGCCATTTTCTGTTCTCAAAAAAGAAAGAACGAATATTTGGGCAAAAGTTGATTCAAAACCTCCTAAGTCTTTTTCTGTGACTCGTGTTAAAAAGGCCATTGAAGAATCTACAATATTGTGGACGGAAGTTTTAAAGAGAGGAGACGCCAGAATTGAGTCACCAGAGATGAATGCTGCTAAGAGAGAAGAAATAGTCGATTTGATACAGAAAGGGACATTCAAAATAGTGATCCTTCCCGATGATCACTTAGAAAATGTGATCCCCACGCGATTTGTATTTGCCATTAAGCATGCTCAAGATGGTGACATAAAATACAAAGCACGATTTGTCTTGGAGGGTCACCGAGACAAGGAGAAGAATAAGATGGTTCATACTGCGTCCACTTTGACTCACACATCAGTTCGTCTAGTTTTTGCTTTGGCGGCAATTTTCGGCTTCGATGTTTGGATAGAAGATATCAAACAAGCGCTTCTTCAATCAGCTTCAGATCTACAAAGAGACATTTTTGTGAAGCCTGATATTCTTAAGCTTGGACATGGTGAATGTTTGCAACTCATTTGACCATTATATGGACTGTGTGAATCAGGAGCAGGGTTCTTTGTAAGGGGATGAATAATCCCTCCATCCCCTATACCACGAAAGGGGATCATATTTTTGGACTAACGGGGATTAAAAGGGATGATCGTCGTTTTTAGGGCCAAAACCAATGATTTACTGGCGCCCTGCTGGCGCCTACCAAAAAGTACGAGATACCAATGTGGTCGAAAATGCCGATCGGCGAACGCGAAAGACTGATCTGAGTGCCTTTCTATGCGCGAACTTTGAAATACGCGGGTCGTGTACTGTGCACCCGCACTGCCTACCGGTCGATATTAGAAAAAATGCCGACCTTTCACACTGACCCTTCATTCTTTAAGAAAAACCCGGGTTTTCGTAGGTCACGAAAGGGGATCATGATTGAAGTCAAAAGGGGAGGAACAGGGATCATATTTCCGAATCATCCCCTTACAAAGAACCCTGAAAAGTTCTCAAGTTTTTTGGAGCAGCTCTAACCAGGTCATCGACGTAATTTCCGCTTAAAGAAACAAGATCTCTTCCTACTCTTCTAAAAAAGGTGACAGGTCACCTGGAGTTTTGTGTCAGATTTTCTTTCATAATACAATGATTTCTTAAAGTCTCATAAAAATAGTCTTCTGATTCAGGTACAATGATCTCTTAAAGTCTCATGAAGATAGTCTCCTGATTCAGGAGACTATTTTCATGAGACTTTAAGAGATCATTTTATTATGAAAGCAAATCTGACACAAACTCCAAGTGACCTGTCACATTTTTAAGAAGAGTAGGGAGAGATCTTGTTTCTTTAAGCGGAAATTACGTCGATGACCTGGTGAGAGCTACTCCAAAAAACTTCAGAACTATCTTGGAATCGTCTCTTTTGAAACAATTTGATTGCAAGGACCCAAATAACCTACCAGCAGATTTTATTGGCTATCAAATTGCTAAAACATCCGATGGTTTTCAGGCTGGAATGAAAGCATACATTGAAAGATTGAATGCACTTTCTTTAACTTGCTCGTTCAAGGAATATAGCGCTTTACAAGCTTCTCTGCTTTGGGCATCTCATGCACGGCCTGATGTCTCCGCTTTCTCTAGCATTATATCTTCTGTGAAAGAAAAAGAATTCGCTGCTTCTGATGTCAAAGATTTGAACAAAACGTTAGAATACCTCAAGTCTTCAATTAATGTAGTGCTCAAATTTCCAAAGCTTGACATCGAAGCTTTCCGTATTGTCGCATATAGTGATGCAAGTTTCGCTAATTGACGGGACAAATCTTCTCAAATTGGATTTGCAATTTATTTCCCAGATGCATCTGGGAAATTGTATTTACTTGCTTCAAAGAGCTCTAAGTGCTACAGGGTGGTTAAAATCGCGATGGCTGCAGAAAGTCTTGCGTTTTCAGCCTGTTTTGACGCTGCGTATTTACAGAAACGACAACTGGAAATAATTACTGCACAAAAAATCCCGCTATTGATAATGACCGACTCTAAGTGCCTCTTCGACATTCTTACGGCGAACAGAAACACTACCGAAGGGCGTTCAATGTTGGATATTTTCGCAGCTCGACAAGCATACGATGCTCGATACATCGCCAACATCTGATTGATTCGGTCTGAGTATAATGTTGCTGATGAGTTAACTAAGCTACATGGCAATGGTTCTTTTTTGAAATCTATGGATAGTGGCATATTGGATCATCCTGTGGAAGATTTTATATTGCGGTATCCTAAGATGATATCACAAGTCAAGACGACTGAGGGGGAGTGTTCTAAATAGTAGTCATCTTGTCATTGTGACATCTATTTAAATAGCGGATACTGAAATGTATCATAACGGGATGCTGGAACGTTCTCTGAACTTCCACTTCCTCAGAGAATATAAGACAGAATAAACCTTTGGCTGTCTTACAATAAAGAACCTTAGCCACTACAGTACATTTTACTTACTGAGTTAGGCCCAAGCTAAGCTGTTACTTCACAATCGTTCTCGTTTGGACTGATAGCAACTCGTGCTGGGTCTCGTTTGCACCTAGCTCAAAATCGAAGGATCTCGTTTGGGATTTTCACTCGGTTGAGACAAGCATCATTCATAGCAGAGACTCGTGGTAAAACACAGAAATGAGACGAAAAGGAGTGCTTAGTTCTCGACGAAGTGATAGAAATCATGATGGCTCACGAAAATGGACTTGGCTTACAGCTTCGTTTGGAGAGAAAAACGTGCTTTTATGGTCACCTTGCCAAAGTCTTACAGTTCCAAATACCACACGGCACTGCATGTCACAGCGCTGAGTGAAATTTCTTCTTCGATAGTATGTGCGCTTCTTAGCCACCAATTGTGCCTCAAACACACGGTCAGCCACATTTACCGTCTTCGCCTGTGTTGGTCTCAACGAACTATTGCCCTCCCTGTCATTTTTCGTCGTGAAGAAGCTCATTTTTCTGATGATGTAGAAGCAGTTCTAGGTTCGTTGCAATTCTCAGCGTTACCCAAGGTCTTTCGACGTTTTGATCGAAACGCTAACCGTTTTCTTTCCTTTCCGTTCTGTTCACGCCCTTCCCTACTTTTTTATTGTCTTTTCATGGCCTCCTATACTTGCCTTTTAATTCTAATTTGATGTATCAAAGTAGAAAGTCTGCCTGAGATCACGTCCCCATCCCTCTGCAGTGCCTTCTTTTGTTGAGTTTGTTTTCGTAGAGGTCCTTCAAGTGCTCCATGTCGGAGAGAGTAAGTTTGTTGACTTTTGACAAGTGCTGCCACCACCTGCAGTATGCTAACGAAGTCATTTCGTACTTTTCTTGACGTGCCCTGACAGGTTCCAGTTAATCGATTAGCTCAAAAGTCTGTAATCATCGCTTACGAGAAAATAAGACTTTGTGTTGCCAGTTACATTTGGTGCACTACTGCGTGGCAAAACTGTCTGAGTGCCCCGCGTACGAGAAAATATGACTGCATATTGCCGATAGTATTTCGTGCACTAGTGCGTGGCAACGGTTTTGAGTTGCGCTTTTTGTTATTCTGGATGAAGTGATTGTCCCGGTGTCTTAACAATTGGTAAGCCTCGGGACGGAGAGAGAGAACGTATGTTAATTTGGTGAACAGTACTGGGTCCTCTTACAGCGTACTAATGTTTTCCTTTCGATCATCTTTTTTTGGGGGGCCATTTTCGCTAACCAGTTGTTTAATTTTGTGATTACTCAAGACGAAAGTGGCGCTTTGCCTCTGTCGTGCGGTCCTTTAGGACGTTTCGATTTGGCGGAAGCGCCCACGAGAGCGGAAGCGAAAGCGTCCAAGAGTCGAAATTCTGCTGTCCCGAGTCAATTTCGCAATTTATGGACGTCTTCACGACGAGCTGATGTACTTGCCTGTCGAAGATGCGTCATGGCAGACGTTTTGGACTTTGGTTGAAGAGACGTAAATGTGGCGCATATGCTTGTGGCTTGACAGACTTTTGAGTAGGTGTGTAGGAGCCGTGCAGGCGAGGCATTACACACCCGGCTTTCCCAGTTTTATAGGCGTTGCTGTTGTGATATGACCCATCGAAAGCATACAGAGCTTTTGCACGGGGCCATTAGGAGACGCTTCGCAACAGTTCACATTACCATAACATTACGAGAAAGCTTTATTTCAGCACGTACGCTCACCTTGCAGCTATTCAGCCGCGTGCGGGACCGTAGTGATTAAATTAACAAGACTGGTGATGTTAATGTCGGTCGCCTTGTTTCTTTCAACACCTGTCATAAGCACGGGAAATAGTGAATGTTAAAGATCACTACTCGCATCGCTCGTATATCTTTTGACCTCCTTCACGCAATTTTTACGTATTAGGCTTATTAAAAACGTTCAAGCTGTGTTGTGACATTTTACTTTATGCCATCTTGAGGCGGCTTATGTGAGTAATAGTTCATTGAGATGTATTGTGATTAGAGTTGACCGTGTGCATCTGAAAGGCTTATTGAAGACAACACGTCAATATATGAAACTGTGCATAAATTATATGTTATATTATAAAACTGTGCATATATTATATGTTATATTATAATCTAATATTATGCCAAAAGCCCAGTTTCATATTCCCGATGCTTTGTCTTCGATAAGCCCTTTGTCTTCAATACGCCATGCCTTTGAGATCCACACGATCAACTCTAATCACAATACAGCACACTGTTAAACAGGTAAACAGATAGTTTCTTTATTAGATGGAAGGAGTTGGCTAACTCCTTATATCTAGTATCGATATGTAAGTTGACTGATGGAAACATAACGGTACTTACTGTGAAATGACCGATACTATGTTTTCATATTGTGACGTGATGTTGAACATGGCAAACATAGATTTGACTTCTTGTGACATGATTACATACCCCGTGTTTGCCGTGTGTGAACATCTTGTTCTTACTGTGTGGGATATCCGATATTACTCATACTTTACTTGAATATGATTTCACCCACTGCCTTTGTCAAAACTTCAGACCATTGCTGTGTTGTTGGAATTGGCGTCATTCGTAGTACCTTGGTGTGTACTTGCTGCTGTAAATAGTGATGCCGCACGTCCAGGTGTTTCGTTCTTTTTGAAGGTCCATTCGGATGTGCGATATCAAAGGCCCCTTTGTTGTCCGTTAGAAGGAGAAGATTCTGCCTGTCGTCCAAAATAATTTCGCCTTCATGGTACTTTGTTGCTGGTTTGTCGTCGATTCGCAGTGATACCGGTCTTTTTAACACCGGTATCCGTAGTTCCTCAGCTAGTGAAGCTAACTACGTCAGAACCTTGGATCCGGTATCGGCTGAAATGTACTCTGCTTCAGTTGAACAGTGTGCAACCATTGCTTGTATTGCTGAGGACCATACAATTGGTTGATTCGTTTTAGCACTAACAGCCCTGTAATCGACCTTCTGGTGTCCCGATCGGCCGCGTAATCAGAGTCCGTGTAGCATACAAGTTCGAGTGGCCCCTTTTTGTCATATCTTGGCCCATGGTTTCTTCTTGTGCTTAAAAATCTATATATTGATTTCAATGCCGTTACGTGTCGTGGTGCTGGATCGTGCAAGTGCCTGCCAAGAACGCCCACAATCCAAGAAATTGCTGGATGCGTTGTGTCAGCAATAAAACAGAGCGTACTCACTGATTTCTGGAAATATGTCATGTCTGCTTGCTCCTCTTCTTCCCGCCGTGCTGAAAGATCAGCGTTTGCTACATACGGAGTCTATTTCGAATTACAGTCCAATATTTCATTGTCAGCTAGTAAATTTTGAATAATTTTAGGGTTGCCGATTTGGATGCCGCCACATGGAAGCCTTTCGATTTTCTGTCAAACGTGTTGAAAGCTCATTGGTGCGTCCCCGGTTTCGTTTGAGTTACTTGGCATTATTTCGGTCCTTTAAATTGAAGATTTGATTGGGTCCTCCCTTGATAGCTTGTGAATCTTGATTTTCCAAGCTTTCAGAGGTGCTGACAGTATGTCCAGATCTTCTTGTGTTGGTGCAGTGACCAAGAAATTGTCATTGTCCACATCCATTCTGGCCACGCCATTTTTCGTGTTGGTCCAAAACATGGAAGGTTCAGCCAAAAATTTGGTTCAGCCCCAATTGCTGAGCCAATAATCACGCCACGTGTCCCACTGGGCAATTGCCTCTGGGTCGCCTGGCATAGCTCGTCGTAGCATACACACTATCCCTGGCTTTCGGAAGCTTCCGTAGGGCATGGGCGGCTGCTTCATCTTCACACTGAAGCTTGGGTCGTTCGGCGAATTCATATATGCCCAGGCACATCCCAAGATTCAACGACGTGTCCTTCTGCCGCTGCCGAGGCGAGCAGCAAGCGACGCCCTGCCTGCGACGGCATGTGCTACGCGGCCCTTGTTTCGTCTAAGTCGAGTCCCGGCCTCATCCTGTCGCCCCTTATGGCGCATCTGACCTTTTGCTTCTCGAGTCCTCCGTACTGGTTCGTCTTAGAGCGGAGTGTCACGATGTATGGTAGTGGTCGTTTTTCTTCAAACTCTTCTTCTAATGTCCATGTTTTCAGATCGTCGGCGTTCCTTATTACTCCAGCATCCCACGCCGTTGCCCACTCTTGGCCGTCTTTCGATGCTGAGGCTTCTACAAGATTCGTTGGTGTCGGCGCTGGTGGAAACATTTAGTCTATGATTTAGATTGCTTGTGCGGCGAGATGCGCCTGGTCAGATACTTTTGTCTGCTCGGCTGTTGGCGTCTCCGCCATCTATTTCAAGTCTGGAAAGCTAGACATACATGCTTGTTCCATTTTCCCAGGTATGTTGTCCTTCTGTGCTTTAGTCTGACCATTCTTTTTCATTTCCGAGATCTTCAAGCACTTCTTTGCCGCTATTCCGTCTTCATTTGTTGTGAATACAAATTAGTTGTGTGTGTACTTCAGTCTGGTTGCCTTTGAGCTCGTATCAATAACTCTGCGAGCCCCTGCTACTATTTTTGAGCAAATAGCCTTATTTGCAGGGTGCATGACCCAATCACAACATGGCTCGTATGCTTGAGCATCTTCATAATTCTGTGTATTTTCCTGCTGTATGCGCTTACTGATTTCTGGTTCAAGTAGAAACTCGCTACTTCTGATGAGTCGAGTGGTGCCATTGGCGGGGATGAGTACAAGTTATTGCGTAGGAGAAGTTGCTCGGAGGTATCGGGCTTTCAGCGCCCGATACTCCAGTTTCATTTTCTTTGGTGTGATTTCTAAGATGTAGTCGTGCTGCCCGAATGGCAGCAGATATGACGGATCTGAAGGCTCTCCCGTGATGCCGGAGTTGGGGCTCTTGTAAAAGCCTGTCAACTTTTGCACGGATAAGAAGTTGCCCTTGTAGATTGCGACAAGACATGCAACCAACCAGAATTTCTGAGAGAGTCCACCTGCTGCTAATGCGGCTCTTGTGGCTGCGAATATTGTTCCGAAACGTCGTTCGACAATTGAATTCTTCTGTGAGCTATTAGGCGCTGTCGACGTGATCTGAGTTCCTTTAGACCCAACTCTTTGAGCAATGCTTTCGTCCTTTGCTCCTTTGCGTTATCTGAATGGTATCTTTTGACCGTTGTGCCGACTGCCAGTTCCAGATTTCTTATTCCCTTGAGTATGGCTGCTGCTGCTTCGATTTTCTTCTTGAGCGACAAACCTTGCGCGTGGCCTGTTGCAGCGTCTACAAGCAGCTGAAGATAGATATTGCTGTCGTGATCTGCTGGTGATATTGGTCCGGTCGTATCAGTTGAGACAGCGTCCAGTGCTTCTGCTGCATCGTCCTTCCAATTTTCAAATGGCTCTCTTTTGCTCTAGCCCATAACACAAGGTTCACAGCTCTGACCCTTTTTTCCTTTTTCTTTGTGAAGAGTGTTAATAATATATGCTGCGGCCTTTGGGTAGAGCATTTTGAATTCCTGTATATTCTTTGGGTTTCTGTGGTTGAGAGTTTCGTGGAGGGGTACACTAGTTGGTACAACTAGCTTTGCGGGTGCGGCGTGCAAAGACCAAGTACCAATAGCATTATCTTCAGAGAGAGTATATAGGTTATCCGAGCCTCGTCCCCCAATTAACTAAGCGCTTGTGTTATCCTTAGTTTTGTCCAATAGGTACGCTCCCTCAGATGTAAAAACAACGTTATGCCCCTTAGTCATTTGCCCAACCGAAATAAGATTGTCTTTGAAGCTTGGCACGACTAAGGCAGACAAAAATATTGGCTGGCTGCCTTGTGTTATCTGTAGTTTTCCTGAGTGTGTGCTCTAAGTAGAGTATCCCTCTGCCGTGACCAGCGAGCGCACGCGTTTGATGGGATTCGTTACTGAGTCGAAGTCTCTTACGAAAGCCATGCTCGCGCCGCTATCGATTATATTTCGCGGTGCAATAGTGTAGTGGGTCTCGGACGAAGGGCCATTTACTTCTTTTGCAGCCATAGTCTCTAACGTACTGCGTAATGCGGCAAACATAGCATGAGGAGTATCCTCAGTAGGTTCTGTTTCTACCTTACCTGACTTTTCTACCACAGTTAGCCTTGCCTTAAGAGCCTTGATTTCTTCGTCTCATGAGCCCTTGTAACCTTTTCTTGTTTGCTTCTTGAGCCTCTATTCGAAGTGCGAGCCATCTTGATGGCTTTGCGTTTGTCTCGGTCTATAGGGTCTGAGCTATTAGGGTTGAGATTGCACTTTGCCCACTTATGAAACAGGTATGGGTGCTTGGGGCACTTTTCACTTCCTTCTTTTTTGCCTTGACTTTTTCCCATTCCAGCAGCTCCTGCTAGTAGACCATCACCTTTTCCGAGATATTTGAATAGTTTAAGCCCTACTTTGAACACATCTTTTGCCGTCGCTTTACTGCGATCGTCCCATATGGACATTAAATAATTCACAGCTAGTTTCTGTTCAGTAGAAAGTCCGTCTAGAAGCCGAGTCATATGCGCTCCGTGAGTTGAAGCTTCTGAAGTTCCGTTTGGGTCAGCTTTCATAAGTCGGCTGTGAATATCCTGATGCCTTTTGAAATAAAATTTGATATCTACATTGCATACGTCGTGTGCTTCAGCCAAAATTGACCTGACAACAGTTCCTTTATCTGGTGCCATTTCGACGAATTCCTTGTCCTTTATGTAAGCACTTTTCCTCTATCATTTGCAAGAGGCTGCCGTCTACGCTCTTTTTCAATAAAAGCGCTACGTTCTTATTACTGATTACTGCTAGCTTGTCTGATTCTGAATGATGAAACTTGATTGAGTCTAGGCAATCACGTTTCATAAGTTCATTCCGAAAATTGAGTTCCAGCTTTCGTAGTTGCTCATGTAGCAATCCAAGATTATAAGCCGTTCAGTTTCTATATAATCTGCCCTTATGGCGGCTTTGCTTTTGGCTTCTACATTTGCAGTTGCACTTATTTTTGCCTGGTGAATGACGCTCAGAGTTTGATTTCCGTCTCCCGTGACATAAGTCATATTTCCTTTGATATCTCTTGGAGAGATGAAATCTCCATTTTTTTCTTTTTCTGTCTTTTTCTCAGACTCCGAGGTCTGAATGCTTGACGTATTTGCTTTGAACTGCTTACTTTGTGAATTTCCGCAGCGGCGGAAATTTCTGCTCATAACTTGTTAAACAAGTAGACAGATAGTTTCTTTATTAGATGGAAGGAGTTTGCTAACTCCTTATATCTAGTATCGATATGTAAGTTGACTGATGTAAACATAACGGTACTTACTGAAAAGTGACCAATACTATGTTATCTTATTGTGACATGATGACACTCAAAGAACTATTACTACGTATACTAAATATGAACCGTGTATATAGATTGCATGTAATACATATTATGTATTAAATATGTATTATGTATTAAATGCAATACATATACACAGTTCTTATTTATATATAAAGCTGTGGATATATTACATCCACAGTTTTATATATTAAATAAGAACTGCGTATTTATATTGCGTACAACATAATAATAATGTTAGTATATTAGTATATTATACTATGCATAGTTTTCAGTATACCCTGTGCAATATAATATATTTCACAGGATATATAAAAAACTGTGCAAAGTATAATTTACTAACATAATAATAATATTATTGTAGTAGTACATTATGCTACGCATAATTTTCAACATATCCTAAGGGTGTATATATACTGCTAAAGTAATCTTGATCCTAGAATAGCTTATGCATGCATGTATAAACTATTTCATATATAAACTAATATAACTATTAAAATTTATATATATACATGGGTCACTTTTTAGCAAAACCTGCCCATGGTCATAAAAGGGTGAATTATTTTACATGGCTCGAAAGCTGACGGTCTCACGAGTTTAAAAAACTTTTCATACCCAAAATCGGCGTTTGAGAAGTGCGTCGAAAGGGCCTCGCAGTCTGTATCTGGGGGCCAATGAACCGTACTGGTCCACAGAACGGTTCCGAGATAAACGGCAAAAACTATCCTTGGGCAGGCTGAATTAATCTTACCGTATGAGAACATAATTTCACCTAAGTTTTATTTGATACATGTGCAAATGCA